>BSBK01008561.1:2500-223805 GCA_027943335.1 Chamaecyparis obtusa | reverse complement strand
ATATATATATATATATATATATATATATATATATATATATATATATATATATATATATATATATATATATATATATATATATATATATATATATATAGATATATATATATATATATATATATATATATATATATATATATATATATATATATATATACTATATATATATATATATATATATTTTCCCTAAGCCATAATAGACTGAGTTGATGTGTTGTAACATAAATGAAAATAGTCAATACATTTACTAATCCTTTATGAAAGATAACTATGATGGATTGTGTATATATCACATAAATGTGTACTGTGTATATCGCATTTAGACAATTGTAAGCATATCTACCAATTTTTAAATTTCATAATTCCTCTTATACAAACTATTTTACTTTCTTGGAAAATTAAACCTCCTATTAGCTCATCGTTGCACCCACAAAAGCGTGTGACTGCTAGTTTTAAGAATCGTAATATGATTTGGTTACTCAAAAAGGGACTTAAATATTTGTGTTTATTGACCATTTGATACCACTTTTAGGGGACCTATATAAGAAAGAAGTGACATTGAAGGTATTTTAATTTACTAAAATTGATTACTATGTCTAAATATATCCAAAAAAGTTACGATATGTATTAACTATGACAAATTGGATGAATTTATAATTGTATTTAAATTCATGTATTTTTAAAATAATAATTTAGCTCCTTTATGATACATTATGTAACATGATAAAAAAATCTATCATTCTTAGAAGTTAAAAGAGAACATATACTCTCTCTTTTTGTGTGTTATCCACATTAGTAGTAGCACCATCACTTATTGGACATATTTGAATGGTGATGTTTGATTGTCATCCTAATCTACTATTATACAACTCATCACAACACGTGGAAGAATATGAAATGCCACTATTTTCTCCATTCCGCTCATGATTGTGTATGTTAAATTGTGTTTACATTATACCTACAATCACAAACTATAATAAGTCATTAGCTCCACTAGTTCATCATGAAATACACAATTAAAGACTTAAAACCAATAGAAATCAACTTATTGCTCTCTAAATAGGATGAGTATGATCTCAAAGAGTGATTTCTCTCAGATTTAATCCTGAAACTAGTGACTAGACTATCCTAAATGAGGAATTCAATGAATAATGCAAAATATTATGTCATTATGATGACCTATGCTAAGAATTCATGATAAAATATATTACAATTAAGCTAAATGATTCAATTAACTATGCAAGATTAAAACTATGAATGCAATTCTAGATATCAATGAGTTCTCAAAAT
Organism: Chamaecyparis obtusa; assembly: GCA_027943335.1. Taxonomy (NCBI): domain Eukaryota; kingdom Viridiplantae; phylum Streptophyta; class Pinopsida; order Cupressales; family Cupressaceae; genus Chamaecyparis; species Chamaecyparis obtusa. Next base: position 222,515 of record BSBK01008561.1, on the reverse strand, counting down.
GATAGCATGTAAGTATGAATTCAATTAAATAGGTCCATTGAGCTTACAATGAGTTCATTTTATAGATTTGAGAAGAAATAGATGGTTCAGATCCTTTCATGAAGAGTGAATAGAATTAATTCTCCCTTGATCCATGTGGTTGATCCATGTGAGCATCTCTTGATTGGTGGGAATTAAGTCATTTGTCATTTAGTGTGGATGTGGAAATTAGGACATTTTGGGAAATTGAATTAATTAAATAGTCTATCCATGGGATTTAATGGGATTCATTTAATTAATTAATCTAGGATCATTAATTAATGATTGATCAATTTGAAGAGACTTATAGGTTTGATTGCTTGATTCACTGACTTTTGACAAATTATGGCAGCAGGTTGATTCAATAATTAAGAAATTGATCTATTTTTGGGCAAATAGGCCTCTTACTTAGACTAGACTATTTTTAGGTGATTACAATGATCACGCAACCACATGAGTTACAAATGTTTTATAATTTTGATCACAATATATTTTTGTCTTATGAGATGAATCAATTGTCATTATTAACTATGGTTGTGATTTTCAAACTTCTATGCTTAGAATTTGGCTATGTTAGAGCATTTATCCAATGAGTACATTCATTATTACATAGTGAAAGGTGGAAATTTTTTTCTATTGATAATATAGAATGAACGGTTTGCAAAATGTCTAGACATCGAAATGTCAGTTGACTAATAGCATTAGATGCTTTTACATCCAAAAAACCTAAATACACTATCTCTTAATCCATATTAACCATCTAAAGCCCAAAAATTTACAATCTGAAAGCCAAAAAAGATTTGTGATCATAGAACTATACATACAACTAGGATATCTATTATTCCCATCCCCTTTCCTGCAAGTCATCTGGATCAGAAGTATGGCTGAGTACCCTACCTGTACTCCATCCAACAACTTTGTCTTGATCCTCTATATCGTTCCATCTAGTGGCTTTGTCTCTTTCCTTATCTACTCTATTTTCCATATCATTCCATCCAGAATTATCTATATATATCTGAGAGTTTTCTTGATTATTGTTGGCTAAAAGATGCACATTATCCTATCTATCAGTATCCAGATTGACATTCTCAGTGCCTCTATTGATGTTAATCAAATCAGGAGGTTCACTGTGAAAAGTAACTCTTTGGATGTCTCTTGGAAAAAGGATCATGGTCCCTTCCTACATAAGAGCTTGGAATCTTTCTCCTGGTACTTGAATAATGGTTGTCACTTGTGTCATTATAAAAAATATGTGAGTTTTGGATTAAACTTGATAAGATCTCACCTTCTTGCTTGGAAGATGTCCTCATTTCTTTGTTTCCAAATAAGCCACAAAATTTCAGAAGTAAGAATCAACCAAAAGCCATTTAATTTACTATCAAAAGTATCCACATAACCAACAAGTATTTCATGCCAAGACAAACCAAGACTATTCCTCCATTTAAAATATTTACCAAAGAAAATAGACCAAATATTATATGCCCACTAACACTCAAAGAAAAAATGCTCAAAAGATTCAATAAAGTTACAAACAGAGCAAAGGATGACCTTTTTGATACCTTGAGACACAAAGGAACCAACAAGAAGTTTTTTCAACAAAAAAATCCACTTGAAACAAGCTTTTTTGGGCTCAACACGAGACTGCCATAACAACTCAAAGAAAAAATGCCACTTGTTTCCCGACTAGTTCAAGCCCCATGCTTGGTTGATTTCACTAAAGATACTCTCATCATTTTTTAAGAGTTTTTAGATTTTCCTACAAGAAAATTTACACAACAGAGTGCCATCATTTCATTTAATATACCCCAAACTCTGAATAGAATCCATACACTGTCCTGGAAACCAATTGCCAATAGCCTTGGTAATGAGAGTGTAAGTCTTTTTCTGAGAAATAGGAATCTTAAATTTATTACTTAACTTGGTCCAGGAGCAAATCCTATTATCAAAAACAATATCTTTGATAAAAAAATACCTTTACCGTGCCAAGCTTTAGCATAACAACATTGTGTGAGGGCTATTATTGATATATACCCCACCAAATTGACCTATCAAGGACCAAAAAGGAAGGATTCCCCCCTACTGCATATCTAGGGACAAAGGAGTGACTTAACTTGTGTCCATACCTTCTATAGAGAATTGAAGATCTTAGTTCCAAAAACTCTCACATCAAAATCACCTAATAAAAATATCATAAAAAGGTACACCTTTTTAGGCTTTCCCTTCTTTAATAATAGATCTGGAAATATTATTTCTAATGAGGATTTTCATGGTTCATCATTAGAGATAGCTTTGATAATCCATGTGGATGCCAGGACCATGCCTTATTTTTTAAGATCTCTAATGCCAAGTCCTCCCTGGTTTCTTGGGGTAGATCACCATTCCCATTTGACACAATGCATTTTCTTGTTTCCAACACCATCTGACCACAAGACATCTCTAAGAATCTTTTCCAACTAGTTTGTTTGATAGTTAGAAAACATCCATGTTGAAGCATAGTATAGTGCATGAGAGGATAAGACCTTTTGAACCACCTGCATCCTGTCAGCTAGGGATAACATATGCATTTTCCATTTTATATGTTTCCTCTCAATTTTCTTGAAAATCCAGTTCCACATATCCTTAAGAGATGGATCTAGGGAAAAAGGAATCCCTGGGTATCTGACAATAACATTAGGACCATACCATTTCCATCCTCTATTGCAAAGCCAATGTGGAGGATTATCATTCCATCCCAGATAACTAATTTATGAGGGGAGATCTTCGCCCTAGAGGCCTCATAGAATATTTGAATTCTGCAAATAACATTATCAAAATTACCCTTAAAAAGTTCCACAAAAAGAGAGGTGTCATCAACAAATTGTTCAATGAACAGATTATCCTTGTTTGGAAGTGAGATACCTTTAACAGGGGGAACAAATTATGAAGCCTTCAATATGTAAGACAAGGAATCAACAACAATCACATATAGTGCAGGAGCAAGGGGGAAACCTTGTCTAATAAATCTTCCAAGAGGGATAGGGTCAGAGATATCTCCATTCACTTCTATAACTGTAGAAGAGTCTCTAAATAATATGCTCACCCATTTGCATAAAAAAGATGGAAAACCAAATTGCTTTAACATGGCCAACACAAAATGTCATTCAATTCTATCATAGGCCTTCTCAAAATCTAAAAGAATCATAGTAGCCTTTTGGTTATCTTCTTTAGCCCAATACATTGCCTCCCAGCTAGTGATCAAATTTTATAAGATGTAACTCCCTTTGATAAAACCTATTGTGTCACTGAGATGATCTTATTCAAGGTATCTGAAATTATTCTAGCCAACAATTTAGCAATGATCTTGTATGACAAATTCAATAATGTGATGGGTCTCCAATTCTTAACTTGAGTTTTGTCTCCTTCTTCTGGTAGGAGCTTGATGAGACCTCTATTGACATTTTCCCCAAGAGTACCAACCTCAAAATCATACTCATATAATTTTAAGAACTCTATGGATAGCCATTATTTATTGGTTTTATAGAATCCTGTCGGGAGACCATCCAAACCAAGGGTTTTTCCATTAGTTAGGGACCCAATGGCATCTTCAATTTCTTGGGTTGATATTTCCTTTCCCAGCATATTGCTTTGGTCATTATTCATTTTTCTTGGGATGACTTTAATACATTATTCCATACATCTTTGTCTACCCTCATTGTGTTTAGTGGTGAAGAGGTTTCTATAGAAGTCTACAAAAGTTTCCATGATCTTTTATTTGTGATTGCATAGTCCTTCCTCAGTCTGAATGTCGATAATTTATTCTATGCATTGTTTGGCCCTTATAATATTGAAGAAATACTTAGTCCCTATATCCCCTTCATTGATCCAGTTGGGTTTAGCCCTAATTTTTTGGCCTAAATTTTGTATTGTTAGATGGATCTAAGGTACCCTTTAATATCCATCAACTTCCTTTCTAGCTCCACATCACCACCTTTATCTTGTAATTGGTATTCAACTTCTAAAAGTTTTGAGTTGAGGATCTTCTCTTGCAAATTCCTATCTTTGGCTTCTTTAGTACCAACGGTCTGGAAAATCCTTTTCCAAGACCTCAACTAAATGATCCCATTTGTCTATTGGGGGAGTTTGGTAACCGGTACCTAGAGAGAATGGAAAGCATCCTTAGAGCTACCAAGTTATCTTTATTTGAAAAATAGAGGTATTCAGTTTCAAAATATGGTTCTTCACATTGGTTCTAGACTAATCATCCTGAACTTGGAAGGAAATACATATTTTAATAGGGGAGTGATCAGACATACTGGTAGGAGAAACATAAACATGATACTGTGCTTGGTCCTGATAAATAATGAGGTCCAACTTATTAATGTATACCCTATCAAGCCTGAAGTAAATTCTATTATTGGAAGACTAGTTGTTGCACCAAGTAAACCATATACCCTCATGACTTCCTTAATACCCTACATTGGGTCAAATATGGAAAAGTGTCTCTTGAATCTAGCCCAAAAGAAGTATTCATTACCTTTCCACTCAAACTTATCTCCTCCTGACTTGTCAGTAGAGCATTTAACCATGTTAAAATCTCCCACAAAGGTCCATGCAACAATAGGCAGGTTGATAATCAACCACTCCTAAAGTTGAGATCTTTCCCTATAATCATTAGGAGCATAAATATTACAAACTCCAACTATATTGTCTTTGATCTTAAGAGTAATCCATAGGGCTCTATTGCATGGGGATATTCCATGGGTGATAATTGTGTCACTCCATGTGGGACTAATAAGTAAGGCTACCCCCCCCTTTTCCCCTATCATGACTTGAATAAAAGCACTTGGATTTGTCCCAAATAAATTTTAATACATTAAAGGCTTGGTAACCAATGACTTTAATTTCTTGAAGGCATACTATGTCTTTACCCACAAGATTATTGCACCATCTTCTAACTATGTATTTCCCATCAGGAATTTCCAACCCTCTTACATTCCAACTAGATATTTGTAGCTTCATCATTAATTAGATAGAGGGGTTGAAATCTTTCACAATCTAATAAAATTATCAGGAATCTCCTTCCCTTTAGTTTTGTTACCCCTATCATTATTTTTAAGGCCATTACTCATCTCATAAGTTTTCCTTTTCTTCTCTTTGCCAATGACTTCAATGAAACCATCTTTAACCATTTTAACATCATTAATGTATTCTTTGTCTATCATATCATCACTACTCTTTGGTGAAGGAATGGGCACTAGTTCTTCATTACTATTTCCTAAGGGGGGAACATTTGAGTTGACAGGGTTAGAGTCTTTAACACCCTTTTTTTCCCGGATAAAGCAATTTGTTGGGCATTTTTGTTGCTAATGTTTTCTTCAATAGGTTTCTCTCTAGGGACAAGGATATATTGAGGTTGAACAGGGGTTTGGTCTTTATGACTCGAAGAGAGAGATTATCAGGTCTAACTTCATAATCTTCCTCAAACAAGGGATTATTCAAAGAGACAAAATTGTCAGTCGGGGTGTCACCAATGTCAGTGCCTTGATTAGGAGTAGGAATACCTCCATTATTACTGCTAGGGTGAAACTCTTTTTGAATATTTTTTAGCAAAGGATAGTCTTTTTTATTGTGTCCATTCATCTTACAGTGAAAGCATGCTCCAATATCACCAAGTCTAGAAATATCCCAATTGTAAACCTCATTATAAAAATTTGAAGAAATTTCATTTGGGAAAGAGACACCAAGGTCAAGAGCCAAAAGGATACAGGCATTGAGGTGAGGGAGAGTGATTCTGGCATTTTCAATTTGGAGAACCGACCCTAGTGGCTTAAGGATTTGAGGTAAAAAATGCCAAAATTCTGGTTGGAGTCCTTTGAGTTCTACCTAGAAGGGAGAGGCTTAAGAGACAACATGTTCATAGTTTCCTTTAGGGGACCATGGGAGAGCCCTAAACATAGTTTTCCCTACATTCCAAAACCTCTTATTCAACACTTTCTCCTGCATTGCATGGTTTTTAAGAAACACCACAAAGAGCCCTTTTTGTATCATACGACTGAAGCTAACAATAATACCAAGCTTTTTTTCCCACACATTATTAAAGTAGTCATCAATAAATTTAAAAATATGAAGGAACTTTAAGTCCATGCAAACAAAGAATACTACAACATTCTTAAGCCTATCATGCTCTCCTTTAATATCATTGCACATATCCTCATTTGGTGACAAAGAAAGGGTACTACCAAGAGAAACTGAGACCTTACCTTCTCCTATAGTGGATTCAAAGGAACTACCTATACCATTTCCCTCTCTTTGTCGATCTCTATTGGAGTTGGAAGGTTTTCCGAGTCCCACATCTTTCTTCTCAAATAGGCTTTCAAAATGGACAAACTCTAAAATTTTCACTGCATTACCATCTGTAACCACTGATTTATATGATGGTTCAAACCCTTTTGTCAACAAGTACCATTGTTCTTCTCATTAAGAGGACCAACAACATCTTGTGTATCCAAACCATGATTGAGTCCAACCTTTGCCATGAGCAAAAGGAAGATCCCAGGACTTAACTAGCCAAGCCTTAAGCAACACACGCTCGAGAGAAGGATGGCATAAACATGAAAGCCCAAAAAAGATAAAAAAGAAGACAAAAACAATCACGACACGAAGAGCCAGGACAATCAACACATGTGGACAAGAAAACACAACACACGACCAAGTACAATTTGCAAGAGGCACATGAAATGAGGAGGAGCCCACTTCGATTTGAAATAATTTAGAATGTGTGATGTGCTTTAATAAATATCCATTCTAGGTGTGAATTTATGAATATTTCCTTTTTTTAGCTAAATATACTCTATAGATGTAGTTTTATTTAACTTTGTAATGTTTTTATATTTAGAATAACTATATTAATTAGGCCTTAAAATTATTTTGTTAAATTCAATAATCAAGTATTAAACCTAATTGAGTCACCTTATCGAGTGGTTTTTTAATGTGCATGCACTTAGAAAATCTACAAAGGGAATGAGACATGTGATTGTCCAATCAAAACTGAATGAAAATTTTATGTGTCTATTGGACACCCCCTTATAGACATGTATGCCAAATGAGACAACATACTTTTTCCACTGAGTATTTGACGATATGATTGAAATGGACATGATTAAGTGTTTAGGATTTCAAAGAATGAAACCATTGTAGACTATGGACTACATGAATATGGTAAAAATGCATTAAACATGTTCAGTAAATACAAAAGACATGTATGAAAACTTATGATACTAGTAAATAGTTCTTTGAATTATAAGGGAAAGCTCCCTTCAACATATAACTTAAGAATTTTAAAGAGTGTGTAAAAAAAGCTTAACAAAAACCTATCTTTTTGTTTCCCAAATCTTAAGCACAAAGCAATTTTAACAAAGTGACACTAGATAATATAAGAAGTTTTATATGTAAAATTTATATAATGCAAATTAATCAAACACAATTCAATGACTATACATTTTTTAATCAAATGTAAAAACTGAAAAATATAAATAGAATAAGATAGGATTGGTTGGACATAAACATGTAAACATAAAAATTAATTGAATTAAATATGAAGGGTTCTATACAAAGCCACAACAATACCTCTAATAACTCAAATAATACAAAATATATCTTTGTATGGCCTTGGAATATTTCAAGTCTTAACTTTATAGAAGTTGTCTCATATAATTAATCTCAAAGTAAAAATTAAGCCCCTAGATAAAAGTAAGGTCACTATAAATACAAGGAACTATTTATATCAAAATTCAAAAGGCATTTTTTGTGAGGACTATATTGCCAATATGTCACTCTACATAAGTATATAATATTGTTCCTATCTATTACAATAATGGACAAATTTAGATATGTGTGAATTTTTTTAATTTAAATTAAAAAACACTAAAGATTAATTATTTTATGCTGAGTATGTTCATATTTTACAAACAATGAAGGGATAAAAAAATTACCATTATTTGATAGATATAAAAGCTATAACCAAATCACAATTGGAGTTGAACAGTAGTATAAGACAACCTTCACTACTCCATGAAGTGATTTCTCTTATAAACGTGTCATTTGGTCTTATCGAAGCCATTGTTTCTCTTTAACGAGTAATAGATTTAATTTTTGGTGACTTAAATATTAAAAAAATATGATGTATTTGGATGATCTTGCAGTTTTATCAAAGAGACATGCTGGTCATTTTTAGAATTTGTAAGTGAATATGATAGATGTAGATTTCATGGCATTTGTCTAAATCTGAATAATTCAATTTTAAAAATAATTTAAGTTGTATGGTCAAGTATAAATTCCATTATCCAAATAATTTAATAATTTCTTATAATAAAAGTATAAAAATTGGTCCTGATCAAGTTAATAATATCCATACTTTATCTCTTTGTATAAACAAAATTAGTGTAGATTCATTTTTCAGCAAAGTTTTTTTTTTGTGAATGTTTGTACTTGATTTTTTGAAACTCGTAAAGAACAAATAAAAAATTATCAAGAAGGTTGTGGTTTTCAAATGGGCTGAAGAAGAGGAAAGGCTTTTATAGAGTGTAAAGAGCAAAAAAATTGTCTCCAAGGCCCCAATATTATTATGTTCAAATTTTTAGAAGAAAATTATACTTTATCACTATGCTTTGTAGCATACTATTTCTTCTATTCTTACAAAAATTATAAAATGACATGGAATCTCCTATTTCTTTCATGGGTGATTGTTTGAAATTATAAGATGTGATATTCACATATGGAAAACATGTCTATTTCATTGTAAGGGCAATCAATAATTTCAAGCATACTATGTCTTCTATTCTACCAAAAAATGTTCACCTAGGTAAAGAGGAAGATAGTGAATTGAATGATGATCTTAAGAAAATCAAGAGAGAGAGAGAGAGAGAGAGAGAGAGAGAGAGAGAGAGAGAGAGAGAGAGAGAGAGAGAGAGAGAGAGAGAGAGAGAGAGAGAGAGAGAGAGAGAGAGAGAGAGAGAGAGTTTACAATACATTAGTAGAAAGGAGTAGGGTAGATAAGCTAAAAAATCCTGCATTGGTAAGACTACAAAATAATGAATCATCTTCTGCTAAGCATGAGGTCTTCACTGAAACAGTAATATAATATCATGTGTGTTCATATTGGGGGGTCTAAAATGGGCAAAAAAGAGGGGCAATATCCTATGATTCAAGTTCACTAAGTGAAACCCCCATATTACTAAGAAATTAGATATTCTTATGGTACCCCCACCACTCACAACACTAACTCTTGGACTAGCTCTATAGCATGCACATTTGAAGTGTGAATGGTATAAGCAGCAATGAAATATGAGGTAAATCTAGAAGAAAGGGACTCATATGTTAAGAGGTTGATGGTCAATCTAGAACATATGGCTAATCTAAAAAACCAACTAAGAATTTGTAGGCCTCTATCTTGGGTGCATGCTTTGTATTTGCATGAAAAAATGTATGCTTTTAGATTACTTAGCTCACTAGTAGTTTCCCTATTTCTATAATCACTCCTTAATCATCCTTAATTACTTACTCTATGGCCACACAAGAAATACAAGATCAAATGTGTGAGTTTTATCTTCACAACCTGGAAATTCCTTATAGTGTCAATCAGAACCCCCTAATATACGCGGGTGATGTGTAAGTGAATACATAGATTATAGATGTTAGCAAATACATAGATTATAGAAGTTATGTGTTAATGAATACATAGATAATATACATTATGTGTTGTATTTTAATCTTAGGCACATTTTTTCTTGAGCAAAAGAAGAGGTGTAGTTGTGGGGGAGTGATGAGCCTTGTAATTGGTACTATTTTACCTACTTTATTCTTCCTTTTGTCATACTTTTATATGCTTTAATACAATATTTTGGAATATGTTTTCACTTAGTAATGGATGAGCCTATAAAACTTCATATTATATCATTTTTTATAACACTTTACCCCATGTTTATTATGTCTTTCCAATTCATTTCTAAATATTATTTTGATTTTATGAAGCATTCATTATGATTAATGACTATTGACAAGCATTTGTATGACTAGTTAGTTAATGCTAAATTATGATATTTTATTATGATAAATGGTTATTATTAGATATTAAGTGTTTTGAAAGTATTAACATGTTGTTTGTTGGAGATTTGACACATTTGTGCAGCTTGGAAGAAGAGGAAATAAGGTAACACTTGTCAACATTCAACTATTGCTAGAAGTGCAAAAAATGTCAAAAAACTAGTTTCAATAAAACAAGCATAGTCATCTCATTTCTTAATGAAATTTATATTTTTAAAATGATTTGGAAAGATGGAAAGGAGGATAAAATACCCATTAAATCATTTGAACTAATCTACAATAATAAAGGAGTGCCATTAATTTGAAGTTAGTTGAATCAAAAGTGGTGAGATTGAAGGCAACAATTAAAGAATGAGTTCTAGTTTGGTTTGGAGTCTTCCACCTATTGATTATCTAGTAGATTTGGAATAATTGAGTCATATAGAAATGGAGAAACCTGTGGAAACAATAAATCATGAGTCCTAAGTGATTGTGGCGTGTGTTGAAACACATTTTCAGCCATAACTATGCCATAAGAATTTGAAGTGGATTAGAACACGCTCAACTCATTTTAGTTTGGTCTTTATTATTAGATTTTTAAAGAATTATTCATATCCTTGATGTTTTGGGAGAAATCAAAATAGTTTTCGATTAAGGATAAAATAGTTTTTGAAGGGAACAGTAACCCTTTACATTAGGAAGAAAGATAGAAATAATAAGCATACATCAAAAAGAGACTGTTGGGGGACAAGGAAGAGAACATTAGAAACCCCCCACCACAAAAAAACCAGCAAAAAATAGATTGACACACCAAAAAAGGGGTGAAGACCAAAAGCAGCACATCTAAGACATTTTTTCCATAAACTTCGTTGTGTCTTCCTTCAACAAATTGAATTTCTAGATGGACTCCCAGAGAGCCATGATTTCCTTTTAATTGTCAGTTTTCTTCTTTTTTGTACTAGCTCTAGTACGAGATCTAGGGCTAACAAGGGTAGGGCCTTTATTATCTTCTTCTTCAATAACAATGGGACTATTTTTCCCTTCTAGCATAGAGAAAAGGTCCCTTAGGTTGTCAGTAGTCACCTTCATGCCCTCAAAGTTTTGCTTCATAATTCTGTTGAGGGTATCTTCAATGCTTAGAATATGGCTAGAAGTAGTCTGCATGCGAAAGTTGACAATAGCATTTATCTTTTGTTCAAGCTTCTCCATCAACCCTTTGCCATCAACAACAACAAGCGACTCAAAATCACTATTGGTAGTGTTCATAGGCTTGGCAAGCAGCAGGGTGATTTTGTTCACTTTGTCCTCCAGCTTCGAGTACTTGGTACTAAAATCTTGGATTTCTTCATACAGCCAGGAGTTCACCTACATATACATTCTAGCACGCTCTTTGAGAACTTGCATGAACCCAAATTTCCCTTTACCCTTCTCGGTATTTTCCTCCTGACTTCTCCCAATTTTCTTCTCTGGATCCTTCTTGTCAATGCCCTCTTCTTTTTTCTCTTCGGCCTTCTCAAAGATAACCCTAGAATTTGTGTCCTCCTTAGAGGACAAGGCTTCATAATCCACAAGAATCGAGGAATTGTGGATTTTTTAAGGGTTGATACACTCTTCAATGTGAGTTGTGGAGAAGGTAATAGGAGGAATGGTACCAACCACAATCAGGGGGCTAACACCCACATCATTTCTCTCCATATCGGTAGTCTCCTCAGAGATGTAGTTGTCATGCGAGCCTTCAGTCACCAAATCCCCAGTTTTGGCACTACCAAATTTGTCATTCTCAGTATCTGAAGAGGGCTCAGTGGAATTAATCTGAGGGTCTTGATCCTCCTCACCATGGTAGTCACTAAGGTTTTGATCCTCTTCCTGCACCTTTGTATCATCCTTAGTTTCCATACCCACCTCCTCAAAGAGGAATTCAACCACTTCAGCCATGTTAATGTTTTTTTCTTCCTCCCACACTCCAATGTCTTCATCAATGTCCATACTCACCTCCTCAGCGAGGAATTTAGCTGCTTTGACCATCTCTTCTGTAGGTTTACCTTTCTTTTTCTTATTGGGAGTGTTACTATCAGTCAAGAGGAATCTTTTACCCTTCTTCTCCTTATTCTTCCTAGAGTTTAGGGTAGCATCCTAGAAGTTAGCCTTAGCATATTCGTAAATGAGAAGAATAATCCCATCGTGAAGAATAGGCTTCTCAGGGCTTTTCCTGTGCTTCGTAATGCTAGTACCAAGAGATTGAAGCAAAAGGTAAGGAAAATAAATTTTCCTCCTGTAACAAAAATGATTCACTAGCATGAAATGAATTTTATAGACTCTTGTATACCGGCCCTCAAGAGTAAAATACTGCACAAGGGCTTTAACAAGTTTACCCTAGAGAAACTTCATATACTTACGAAGAACAAAATCCCCAGATTGTTTCACAAGGAGGGATTTCTCACCTTGAGACTTGGGATACATTATATCCACATTCTGGGCCATAATCCTACCTCTATAGTACTTCAAACTAGACATATGTAAATCCGTAATCTCAGAAATAAGATTTTTAGTAATATTAAAAGTTTTACCACAAAGGGTAACTTTACTATTATCCCAACTATCAGCAAACTCCTTAGAGATGTCCTTGTCATAGCCATGTAATTTCTCCATGTAAGGAGTGACTCCACTCTCCTTGATCTTGTCACAGACTTTGTCCTCCTTCTTCCATTTACACACAGTCGGTTCCTCATGTTTCAGTTTACCCCCCATTTTATCAGAAACCCAACGACCAGTCTCAGTCTCAGGGAAATTAACTTTTCCAAAATCGCTAAAACAAATGCAGAACAATAGGGTACTGGTGAAGGTTGCCACTTTAATAGGATTAAAGAAGGCAATGAGGATGCAATACCCACACTTGCTTTTATTTCTTCCCTATCCTTTAAGTGTGGAAGACGCTATCGTGAGGCTTTTACACCATTTATCCTTTCTTATCATCATGATTTCTAATTAATCTAGGATTCTAATGGATTTGGTCATACCTTATGAGGCTAAGGACTTCATTACTTAAGCCTTGATTTCCTTGCCAGCAACTGACATCATCACTGCGAGCTCCCACATTCACTAGGCTATCAACCACATCGTTAGCTTCTCTAAATACGTGGGTGACATGGGTGTCCTCAAAATCATTTAAATATATTTTAATCTGGATAATGATGTGCCTCTTATTCCATGACAGATTATGATTACCTTTGATGGAGTTCATGGTATTCATAGAGTCACCTTCAAGCTAGATTTTAGTGCAATTTTGCTCCTTGGCAAGCTTGCAAGCGTAAAGGGTAGCCATGACTTCAACCACGTGGCTAAACTAGATACCAATAGGTATAGAAGTAGCAACAACACAAAAACCTTGGGGATTTCTAATAATTCTTCCACAACCAGCAATGCCAGGATTACCCTTCGCAGAGCCATCAAAATTGGCTTTGTACCATCTAGGGGGGGGGAGAATGCCAAACAACACCATCACAATTACTAACAATAGTCTTAGTTATGGAAGAGAAATTACAGTTATTAAGGACATCCTTATTAGTAATACCTTCCATTAATTTAGGTCTTTTCTCACAAGCCTGGTGAATGTTTTTAGCAATACTGCTAATAGCTTTAGAGCCAACTAGTAAAGGCATAGAGAGGTTGTTTCTAAATATCTGGTTGTTTCTTTCTTTCCATATCCTCCAAATAACATGGGGGGTAGTGTAATTCTACATCAATTTACCTAAACAGTGGGAAACATGAGAGAACCATTAGGAAATGAAGTCCTTAATGGAGTTAGGGAGCACCCATCTAATATTCTAGTGTTGCATCACAACCGACCAAACCTCCCTAGAGAAAATATAGTGTAAAAGAAGGTAGGAGAAAGATTCTTCATCTTGCATGCAAAGGTAGCATCTGTTAGGAAGCATCCAACCTTTCTTCGCCAGGTTCTTGGTAGTAAGCATTTTATCTTGAACAAACAACTGGTAGAAAATGTTAATTTTAGGGATAAGGGAAGGAGTCCAAACCTTAGCCTAAAAGGGCTCAGAGTCATAGGTGGAAGATAAAGAGTAAGCAAATGCCACCATGAATTTTCCACTAGGATTGGGAGACCAAAGGAGTTGATCGTTACAATTCTCATGAATGATCCAGGGGGTCAAGTCAAGATCAACTTTTTTTAGCTGGGGGACAATGTCACATAGACTGATCCATTTGTTGCTTCTCCAGTAATCTAAGACTTTTCTCCCAACTCTTCTAGTGCAAATGTCTGCAAGAAGGGCCAAATCATTAGACTGGATGAGAGGTTTGTCTTTGATCTAAGGATCTCCCAGAAGTTGATTTTCATACCATTTCCAATAATCCACCTGGCTCCTTTTCCAGCAAGAGATTTAGCTTTTAGAATACTGTTCTAGATGAAAGACCCATGGACATTGAGGGGGGAGGATATGAAAGCTTGAATGGTAGGGGTGGCAAAAAGATATTTAGATTTGAGAATTCTATTCCACTATTTTTCCTCTTCGAAAGTTCTCCAAATTTTCTTAGCCAGCAAAGCCTGATTAAAATCTTTCATTCTCTGAATACTGAGACCACCATACTTAATAGGTATGCATGCATTCTCCCAGGCCACAAGATGGGTCCTATTTTTCTCCTTTGTGCCAGACCACAAAAATCTTATCTGCAATCTCTCAATGGTGTCAGCAATCTTTAAAGGGATTCTGAAGAGGCTTAAAGCATAAACTGGAAGGTTTTGAAGGGAGGCTTTGAGAAAAATAATCTTCCCAGCTTGGCTGAGGAGGGCCCCTTTCTAACCAACAAGCTTACGGTTGAATTTATCAACAATACTATTCCAGAAGGAGTCTGGGGGTTTCAGACCCATGGGGGTTTCAGACCCATGGGAAGACCCATATAGCTAGAAGGGAAAGAGGAGATCTTACAGCCAAGAATGGTTGCCATTTTTTGTTGTATAGGTAGGGGAGTATTGATAAAGAAAAGATAGCTTTTCTCTTAGTTGATAAGTTGGCTCACAGCTGAAGTGTAGGTGTTTAGAGCCTGCTTGATAGTTCTAGCTTCTTTAATCAAGGACAAGCCCATAAGGACAATTTCATCAAAAAATTGTTCATGAGAGCAAGGCTGGCAGGAAGAAGAGGGGATCAAACCTTGAATTAAACCATCATGAACCCATTTAGAGAACAATCTCCCAAGGCATTCAACCATTATGGCAAAGGGATGGGAGAAATAGGATCCCCCTACCGGAGACATCTAGATGGGAAGAAGAGGTTGGAAGAAGAACCATTAACCAACACCGAAATAAAAGGAGTGGAGATAAGTTGTTGAATGAGGTTAGCAACATGCCTCAAAAAACTAAAGGCAAAAAGAACTTTGCAAAGGAAGCCCCAATCCACTCTGTCATAAGCTTTAGAAAGGTCAACCTTCATGATGAAACCTTGTTTCTACGAGACTTCCAATGAATGGATATTTTCAGTAATAATAGAGTCTAAGATTTGGTGCCTTGACACAAAGCCATTCTATTGGGGGGAGATAAGTGCAGGGAGATAAGCCATAATTCTCACCTTGAGGACTTTAGAAATGATCTTGTAGAAGGTATTGCACAGGTTGATAGGTATGAAGCTCTCCACAAAATTTGCACCAAGTTTCTTGGGGATAAGAACAAAAAAGGTTGAATTAGCTTCCTTAAGTAGAGAGCCCACTCCAAAGAATTCTTTGACAGCTGTCGAGACATCTTTTTCAATAATATGCAAAAAAGATTGGAAAAAGAAGGGGGGAAACCATCAGGACCAGGAGATTTTTCCCCCTCAAAGGAAAAAGGCAATAGCTTTAATCTCCTTAAAAGAAGGAATTTTATACTACAAATCATTGGCTTCCCGGTCAAGGATACAAGGGATGGAATCCAACAGAAGATTCTGATTAATAATGGAGAGGGAGGGATCACTAGAGAGTAGAGAGGAAAAATAATCTGAGACTTATTTTTTGATGTCCTCCTCCTTAACCAGATTACCTGAGGGCTGATGAGACTGTCAATCCTTTTGGCTACCTTATGTTTCTGAGTTGTCATATGGAAGAACAGAGTATTCTTGTCCCTAGTTTTTAGCCAGAGAGCCCTGGATCTTTGTCTCCATAAGGCTTCTTCCATAGAGATGATGTTATGATAATCAACCTGAATTTTGTTTTCCTTCAGTTTGTTCTCCTTAGTGAGGCCCTCCTTTTGAATAGTATCTTTTATTTCCTAAAGGTCCAACTGAGTAGATATTTTAACTTTGAAGATGTCCCCCAAAATGTCCTTATTCCACTCTTTGATTTTGTTTTTTATTCTCTTAAGTTTTTGGACAACTTTATACATAGTCGTTCCCTCCACTTGGACATTCCACTAGTCAGCAATGTTCCTTTCTAAGTATGGATGCTGCATCCACATTTTCTCAAATCTGAAAGGAGGGTTTCTTTTACCTAGCAAGGGGTTAGCTTGAAGGGCTATAGGAGAATGATCAGAATCGATGTGGTGTAGAGTAGACAATGAACAAGTGTAAAAAAGGATCTAATTTGTAGATATTAGATCCCTATCCAGGTGAACTTGAATCGGGTCATCACCAATTCTGCGGCTGGACTAGGTATAGATACCTCCTCTAAGATCAAGGTCCATAAGGGATTGATTATTAATGAAATCCATTAGAGCCACACTACTATCATTCTGGGATGAGACTCCCCTGAATTTCTCTGAGTCGCTAAAAGGAGTATTGAAATCTCCAACAACCATCCACCAATCATTCCTGAAATTGCTTCTCTCATCTTCCAGTTTTCTCCAAAACTTATCTCTACCACTTTTAGAGTTGGGTGCATAAATATTAGAGAGAACCCAACATAAGCTATCTCTAATATGGGTAAACCTGATAGAAGAAATGTTCCCTTCTAACTTGATAATATCACCTTGGATAGTATTAAGGTTCTAGAAGGAAACAACTCCCCCCGAGGCCCCTTTAGAGCTACAACCCACAACAACACAGTTCTTAAACACTTTAATCTTTTCAACTTTATCTCTAGCCATTTTAATTTCCTAGATTAGAATGATATCAAGCTTTTGATCCCTAACAAAATTTCTTAAAAGTTCATGTTTATGGGGGTTGTTTAGTCCCCTCATATTCCAAGAGATGATCTTCATTTCTTACCTTGAGAACAATCCTAGATAGTGCATTAACACCCATCCATAATACTTTGTCTACTTTCTTGTTCTCTCATGTGTTTATGACCTTTTCTACCTCTGGTAGGTTTAGGTGTTCCAACATCCACTCTCATGGCTAGTAGTAACACCACTTTGGGGCATACCTAGGGGGGATCAACCTATTTCTTTTTACTTTGCCCCACCTCCATCCAGGGAGCTTCCTAAATTTCTAAAAAAGGCTTTGATTCATCATATGAATCTACCCAAATTTTCTTTGTTTGAGGTGTTTCTGGACTCAAAATACAATCCTGGATGTAGTTACCATCTTCTTTATCCATTAATAAACTCTTGGAAGCCCCACATGGGTGATCTTCCTTAGAGGCAGGAATGACTCTTATTTCTCCTTCCTCAAGGGGGCCTTCAGGCACCAAAGGCATCACGTTATCCAACTTTGTATTATTCTTAGGGCCATTTATTTTCAAAGGGGGTCCATTCACTCTTGAGTCTATTGCAGCTCCTGAGGCTACATCAAGGACTTTTGAGCTAGTTGCATTAGGGTTCACCAAATATTTTTCCTTCCACACCTTCTTAGTATCTTTAGGAGGGGGTTCCTTAGCTCTCTAGATTTTAAAGGGGTATTCCTTTTCCCTATGGCCAGATTTCTTACAGACAAAACAAACAAAGGGGAAGGACTCAAATTCAATCGGTCAATTCCATACACCTAGTTTAGACTTGATTACAATGCTTTGAGGTAGGTCAACCATTTGAAGGATATTCACACATATCCTGACGTAAAATTTTCTAGATCTGGAACCTATCATAGGATCAATAGAGAGGAGCTCTCCAAAAGATCTGGCTAGACCACTCAAAATGTTCTCGTGCCAGTATTTAAGAGTGAGACCAGGAAATTTGACCCTGATTGGAGCTGAGACAAAGAAAGTAGATTCATTGAAATCTAGGTTGGGAGCCCATTTACGAAGAGCAAGAGAGTAACATCCAACCATCCAAGGGCCACCACATAATATGTTAGATAAATCCTCCATACTTGAGAATTCAAAGGAAAAAAACCTTTGAACATGGTAGTAATGTCGACCCGTCCCTTGAGAAACCATTTTCTCTTAGAAAACTACCAAACTACCTCAATGTTAGGTCTGCCCCCAACAAATTTTTTGATCAGGGTCAACTCCATAGAGGAGATGGAGAAGTCAATCAGGGGATTAGGGATAAGAATAGAGAACTCACCTTTAAAAGGATTAGATACCACATTCACTGCTGGGAAGGAGGATTCTTCAGTAGGTTTAATACCAAAAAGGGAATACCACTTACCTCAGCTTTCACTCTTTTGACTAGTACTAGGGAGAGGGCCCTCCTTTGGGGATTCTTCCAGAAGAGGCCCACCATTTTTAGAGGGACCTTCTCTGACCTTGCTCTCGGAATCAACAAAATTTTTTGACTTCTAACCATTCTGATTGAGATTAGCCTCTGACCCATTTTTGCAGTGGTTGTCCTCCAACAAAGATCACCATAGGAGGAAGATTCTCTTCCATAACCACAACATAAACCTCTTCTGTAACTACACCAGCAACAACAGGGTTGCCATTATCAGATAGTTCATTAAAAAAAAAAATCTTGCTCTCGCATACAGGTTCCTTGCTCCCACCTAAAGTTTCTGCCATTTTTTCTAGGTATTGTTATCATGAGAGTTGTAGGTGGGAAATCAAAATAGTTACAAGTTGTTTATTATGTGATTAATCCAACTCTTGAGCCTCATTTATAAGTATGAGCTCTTCTTTGATTTCAAGTGTGATATTGGTCAAAGTAATCTATTTGAATTGCAACAATAAGATTTTTCAACAATGAAGCTTGCATATTGAAGATTGAATACTGGTAGCTAAGATTGAAGTGACTCAAGCAAGGGCCACTTGAGATAATGACTCTATAGTTACAATTTTATAGTATTTTAAATTATTGTTTAGATACATAGTGTATAAAAGGAGAAGGGGAGAAATGCAAATAAGCAAATAAACTACCACCCTTTTAACCATTAATATAAACTCGGAAGGAAGATGCTCCAAATAGACTCAAAAGGAGACCTGAGCACTAATTGGGGACAATAGTCCTTTGCTAAAATGATGTGATTGATGAAATGGGAATGATAAATTAATGTGATTAAAATGATTAAAATTCTAATTTAGACAAGGATGCAAAAAAATGGAAATAATAGATAGAAATAAACTAATTGAGTAGAAAAGTATAGATTTGGGAATCAGAGCTAAATATTGACCTGTGAGTAAATTTTGAGTAGAAAATGGCAGGAATAGGGTGAAACTCATCCTATAATTAGGTATAGACCACCAATGACATCATGTATCAGGAAAAATTGACTAATTTTTTTTGGGTATGTTTGACTGTTCCTGATCTATCCAATTCTAATTTGGTGGCTCCACAACCTGCTCCTACACAAAAAAATGGGGAAAAAGGGGTTTGCATTGGTCAAACCCCTCTTTAGATATCAATTTTGAAAACATATAGAATTTGCATAAAGAAAAGTATATAAAAATGCAAATGGTAGATTTACCTTGCATAAACCCTCATGGAAGAATGTAGAAATCACACATACCCATGATATACTTGAATGTTCTTGGAATCAAAAGAGTTGACCTTAGAATATGATGTACAATCAATGATTCCCTCACAAATGCATGGATCTATGATTGCCACTCCTAGATCTTGAATATTGTTATGCTTTAAAATCACTTGCAAAGAAGGATAGAGAAGAAGGAATGAATGCTGAATCTTCTTACTTGATTGAGAATTCCTCTACTTGGCCATTATGGGAGAGAAGCTTTCTTCAATTGGAGAATATTTCCCCTGAATTGATTTTGAAGAAAATGAAGACTTGGAGATCTTGAATTGGGATGCTTGCATTCAAATCTTGAATCCAAATGCTTAATTACTCTTGATTACTAGAAAATTTGATATCTTGATTGCCAAAATGCTTGCACTTAGTTAATGGATACAAATGAGGAGATAAGAAAACCTGTTATACTTTACACCCTTGTTTTGAGATTCAAATTTGATCTAGGCTTACCACAAATCAAGAAATCTTGTTAAAACCCTAACATTAGGCCTTAGGCAAATTTTGGGCCCCAAATGCAGGGGACATGCCGCCAATGGTGGCATGTACCTTGGGAAATGAGCCCAAATTTATAGGAAATGTTGGGATGGAAAGGATGTAGGGGGGATAAAATATATGTTTCTAGGATCAAGCATAATGAACATTTTGACCTAAAAATCACCAAAAAAGGGGGATAAAATATATGTTTCTAGGATCAAGCCCCAAAGTGACTTAAGTCTTCATCAAATCTGAAACCAAGATAAAAGATGCATCATGAGAGAGAGAGAGAGAGAGAGAGAGAGAGAGAGAGAGAGAGAGAGAGAGAGATGACCACTGGCCTAGTAAGGGACTGCCTTCCTATGGATCACACAAAGAGAACACTACAAAAGATGGAATTAAAAGTCTAGCAAGCTATGTTATGCTAGTCAATCCACGAAAGATGATAAGTCCTTAAGGAAAGCATTGTATCCATTAAGGGATCTGACAAAATAATGATTAGGCCTAAGGAAAGCATTGTCTCCATAGGGACCAAGAAACAAGAAATATGAATCCTTAAGGAAAACATTATCTCCATTAAGGGATCAATAAAAGTTATTAGGCCTAAGAAAAGCATTGTTTCCTTAGGGATCAAAGAAAGAGGATCAATCCTTAAGGAAAAAATTGTCCCCATTAAGATTCCTAAAAGAAGATGAACACAAGAAAAACATTGTCTTCCTGACTATCTATAAGAGAGATTGTATTGAATCATTGTGTATGTGTGTGAAAAATGTGTAACACATAGTAAAGTGTATGCCCCCATGTTAAAGTGATTGCAAATGCCTTAACAGGAGCAATGGCTTTAACATAGCATACATGCACCCACAAGAAACATTTCCACCATGATATGCTCCCAAGAAGAGACAAACCAAGGGATATGAACACATGACAAAAGAGAGCATATACAAGATCTACTAACTTTGGGGTCATTATGATCATGTGATAATACACAAGATACTATATCAAAATGAAATGTCGCCATCCCCCAAAGGTAGAAGAACTACAAGAACAGTGGAAGAATGTCACCCAAGAGTTATGAAGGAGAGTCTTTTTGGGTCAGCATCACAAAGACCAAAAAGAATAGGTAGCTAATATTTTTCATCATCCCTAATCAGACAACACAAACACACATTTATGAACACTGGCACATGCACAACATAACATGTAACAACATATCGAAGAAGTGAGATAAAAATAGAGGAATGTTTACAACAGGTTGTTTCCTTTATCACCTTCTGCCAAAAAAGAAACAAGGGTCATATAAAGAAATATAAACAAAACATATAATAAGAAACACATCATATGGGAACCACATTACAATATATAAACACATAAAATCCATTGTGCAAAAGGAGCTAGTTAAGCATATCGTCTGCCCCCCATCTCGATCTATAGTGTTTAGGAAAGGTTGGAAACATGAAAGAGGAACAACATCAAGCATGCCAAATGGAACAATAACTAGTTCCAAACAAGGACCATGTTGTAAAGATGGGTCACTTTGTTCATCATTGGGACTTGTGTGTGTGAAAATTGTACCTAGCTGTGGACACAACACTTCAATAAAACATTAGAGGTTAGCAAAATTGAAATCTGCAAGTAATTGAAACTAAGCTAACCAAGCAATTTACTGCCTTCTAGTAGGCACGAGTATGTATTCTCAGATTAGATCGAGATCAATGACAATGCAACACCTAAACGAAGGATTTCAATGCAAAAGAATGAAAAATCGTATGAATGCAGATTAATCTATATTTTTGTATTTTCTATGCAATAATATGAAAAACTGTATGAGTCTAATCTAGAATGAATCGAAATGATATGTAGATTAATCTAAGAATGATATGAAAAACTATGAATGCTTATGACCAACAATAAATCTCACAAATCACCTGTCGCAAGTGCTTGATCCTTCAGCTGCAAATTTGCCATAGTAATTGTGCAAATTCGAGGGTTGTTTAATTGTGAAGAGCTTAGCCTTGATTTTATAGAAATCCAGGGCTTGAGGATGCATTGAGAAAAGCCATAAATCACTCTTGATGAACTCAGGTTGATTTTTGAGTCAACAAGAAATCAGAAACAAATCAACTCACAAAATCATGCAAATCATGCAAAAACAACTTTTTAACTCAAATTAGAAGTTTAGATCAATTTTCAACTCAAAATAGATATTGAGTTCCCAAAAGATAACAACTTGAATTGATTTTTTGATTTAAAGTTTAATTGTGCATAGATAATTATGAATTAATTAAAAATAAAGTGACTCATCTTCAACTTATCTGATTTTAAATTTAAAACAATTGATTTATGGGTTAATCAATTATTAAATCAAACTTTTATTCAAAAACTATATTATTAAATATTGACAACTGACATTAATTAATTAAATAAGAATTTAATCAATTAGTCATAGGATTTTTGATTTATTGTCAAAATTAAATAATACAATTTAGGAATAAATGTAATTAAATAATTAGGTGGAAGAATTAAGTCTGATTAATTAAATATTCAGAATATTCAATTAATCAAACTTTAGGATAAATAGGATTTATCACCAAATAATTATTAAATCAAAGATAATTAGGGTAAATAAGGAATATTCAAGGAATATTCTCTGATGCATAATTAAGATAAAATCAATTTTTGATAAACTGATGTGCAGATGTGCCTTAGGTTAGGACTTTGATGTCGATTTTGACCAAATTGTTGATGTGGGAGGTTAATGAACCTATAGCCCATTTTTGGGGTATTACAGGACTAAGAGATAATTATTTTGAAAGCATAGTTGTTAAATCATGATTAACACTAATAAGATCAAACATATCATTAGAATCACTAGCATGAATTTCATTGTTAGTTGCATTATGAACATCAAAAGCATCATCATCAAGCATATCTTCTTCATCCAAATTAATTTTAATAGAATCCAAGGTACAAATAGCATTATCATGTTTGTTCAATTTTATCTTTTTTCAAATTAACTTCTTCCTTTGGTTCAAACATAGGTTGGTTAAAGGGAATCAAAGAATCAGTAGGTGTTTTAGGTGAAGGAGGATTTTAAGAAGCAAGTTAATAGGCTCTAGCATGATGTTTATGATGATAATCACTAGCACAATGGTTACGGTTGGTTTTGCTTAAAATTGGGTTTGGTTCAGGATTAATCAACATCGGGTCCTTTTCTTCCTTAGGAGGAAGAATGGAAGGAACCTCACTAGGTTGAGAGATATTACCAATTGAATATTTTTTAGATATATGAGCTAGTAGTGAAGCATATATAAGATGTGTAGGAAGAAGTCCAAGTCCAGGTCAAGGAGATGGAACACCCTTAGGATTGGTAAGCTCACAAACCTTTAGGATTTTGTAATTCTGATATGATCGAACAAGGTTATATCTATGAGGTCGGGTAGGTTGAGACATAAAAGACCACAATAAATCAAGATCAATAGACTCTCTAGGTATGGAAGGCTGATAGAGATTATGATTGACAACCATGATTTGTCTTTTTTGGAAAAATTTCAAACACTTATGGATAGGAGAGGCTATAGATTTCATGGAGGTAATCCAAGGAACACCAATTTTGACTTGGAATTGATCAGAAGTCGAGATGAAAAAAAAATGACATCTAAAGTTTTACCACCAACTTCAATTGGAAATGTAATAGAACCATGGGTAGGATAAAGGAAACCATTGCAAGTTTGGATCATACATCAGATTTATAATAGAAATAACATTGTGATCATCTATTAAGGAGATGTTCTTTATTTATCACATTTACCATGGAGGTAGGACTAATAAGGACACCACAAGAATATAGATCATTAACCTTTGTAACAATATAAAGAGGACCATCAGGTGCTTTAATTGTCTCGCTAGGGTCAAACATGATGCAAAGCTTAGGTTAAGGTTTAGGTTTGGGTTTGGTTTGATCAATAAGGTTGATAATATTATTGGCTCCAATATGCTTATCATCATAGTCAACAACATGGGTAGAATAATAAGGAAGACATTGGGTAGAGCCAATGATATTGGTTGAATGAGATGGCAAAGGGTTGGTGTAGATTTGCAAGTTTTGATTGGGAGGTGATACATATTTGTTCCCTTAATCATTAAAACCCACAAACGATATGGTATTGGAATCAATAAGGTCTCGAATAACAAATTTTAAATGGAAACACTTTTTTAGTATCATGATTAGGTTGACAATGATATTGACAAAAAGATTTATGGTCAAATTATTTGGGTAATGGTTTTTATGTATCAATTGTCTTAACAAGATGAAGAGTTAACACTTTAGCATTAATCAAATTTTTTCTATTGATAATATAGAATCAACTGATTACAAAATGTCTAGACATAAAAATGTCAATTAATTGACAAGACTAGAGGCATTTACATGAATATGTTTCTTTGGTATATATCCCTTTATACACATAAACCATCTATGATCAAAAGATTTACAAACTGAAAAACAAAATGAACTATGATCATGGGACAAAAAGTATAAGTGTGAGATCTGTCATTCCCATCCCCTTCCCTACCATTCTTTTGTATCAGTATTATGTCTAAATTCATTTCTTCTTGGATGATCATTAGTAGAGTCAGTGTCTCTTTCTCCTTCCATGTCTTCTATGTTCTCCAGGCCATTCCATCCAATATTACATGTAATGGTTTGAGGATCGTCTTGGTTGTTATTGACTAAGATATGTACATTATTCTATCCTTTAGTACCCAAGTTGACATTATCAGTGTCTCTATTTTTGGTTATCAAGTCAGGAGGTTCACTGTAAAAGGTAACCCTTTGGATGTCTTTTGGAAAACGGATCATGGCCCCTTCCTTCATTAGGCTTTGAAATCTTTCTCTTGGAACTTGAATAATGGATGTAACATGTGTCATGATAGAAAAATATGTGAGTTTTGAGTTAAACTCAATAAGGTCCCTCCCCCTTGCTTGGAAAATGTCCTCATTACTTTGTCTCTAAATAAGCCACAAAACTTCAATAGTAAAAGATAACCAACAATAAAATAATTTACTGTCAAAAGCATCCACATAACCAACAAGGACTTCATGCCAAGACAGACCAAGACTATTGTTCCATTTAAAATATTTTCCAAAGAAAACAAACCATATATTAGCTGACCATTGACACTCAAAAATAAATGTTCATAAGACTTGACACAGTTAAAAACATAGCAAGTGATGGACTTTTTGACACCTTGAGACACAAAGGAACCAACAACAAGTTTCTTCAACAGAAAATCCCACTTGAAATAAGCTTTTTTGGGCTCAACATGAGAATGCCATAACAACTCAAAGGCATAATGCCACTTATTGTCAGACCAATTCAAGCCCTAGGCTTGATTGATTTCACCAAAGATACTCTCATCATTTTTAAGGAGTTTATAAATTTGTCTGCAATAAAACTTACCCAACCAAGTTCCATCATTCCATTTAACATAATCCAGACTTTGAATAGAATTCATACAATGTCTAGGAAACTAATTGGCAACAACTTTGGTGATGAGAATATAAGTTTTTTTTTCTTCTGAGAAATAGGAATATTATATTTATTACTTAATTCAGTCCAATAACGCATCCTATTATCAACCACAATATCTTGGATTAAGCAAATACCTTTATTGTGCCAACCCTTAGCAAAGCAACATTGGGTGAGGGCTAAGGGCTTGTCATTAAGGTAAATACCTGACCAAATTGATCTATCTAGGACTGTAAAATAAGGATACCCCATACTACATTCTTAGGACAAAGGAATGATTTGACACGTGTCCATGCCTTCCACATGGAATTAGAGATTTTGGATCCAAAGACTCTCACCTCAAAATCACCTAACAAAATATCATAGAAAGGAACACCTTTCCAGGCTTTCCCTTTTTTATACTTGATCTAGCTATATTGTTTCTAATTGGGATTTTCCATGGTTCATCACCTAAGATTGCCTTAATGATCCATTTGGAGGGTACAACCATGTCTTGTTTTTTAAAATCCCTTATGCCAAGGGCCCCCTAACTTCTTGGAGTGTAGCACCAATCCCATTTGACACAGTGTCTTTTCTTGTTACCAATACCATATGACCATAACACATCTCTGAGAATCTTTTCCAATTTGTTAGTTTGGTAATTATCAAACATCAAGGTTGAAGCATAATATAATGCATGAGAGGAAAATATCTTTTGAACCACCTGCAATCTGCCAACTAGGGATGACATATGAGTTTTCCATTTTATATGTTTCCTCTCAATTTTCTTGAAAATCCAATTCCACATATCTTTAAGAGATGGATCCAGGAAAAATGGAATCCCTAAGTATTTGACAATAGCATTAGGCCCAGACCATTTCCAACCTTCGTTATAAATCCAAGGGGGAGGAGTGTCATCCCATCCAAGAATTTTTTATTTATGAGGGGAAATATTTGCCCCAGAGGCCTCACAGAACAATTAAATTATGTAAATTGTACACTCAAAATGTGCACTTCTCTAAGTGATTACTTCCAAGAGAATCCATAAATTGGAAACCTTGAGAAAGTGACTAGAGCTCCCTAGGCATGGAGTCACAAAGGGTGTTTAGAATGCTCTTAGCTAGAGCTATTAAGCCAATAACCTTGCTAGTAAACCATGCAATGGGAGATTCAAAGAGACAAGGGCAAGAATGCCAATATCTTCAAGAATCAAAATGGAAATGCAATGCTATGCTAGAATGAAGATGCAAGAATGCAACTAAGCTATGAAAATGAAAGTATTACAAGCCTTACTAATTAAGCTAGGTGATTTAAACTAGAAACATGAAAGGAAAGTAAACTAAAATGCCATGAAAGCTAAGCTAAATGCAAGAATGAAAGCTAGAATGCAAGAAGATCTTCAAAGCTCCAAAATCACCAAGAAAACCTGCAGCATAAGATTAGCATAAAGAGTGGGATCCTTTGAATGAGAAAAGAGCTCTCCTTTTAAAGATAAATGGACCATGGAGATTAAGAGGCAAAAGATTTAATCAAGGGTGGAGTTTGAAAGTGGGAGCAATCCATGTGCACAAGTCTCCTCCAATGAGAAAGAAGTGTTGACTTTTGAGCCTCATGTGAGACAAAAAGGCCTTTTCTCCTTTTTATAAAATAAGAATAATGCTTTATTTGTGCAACTTAGGATAAGATGAAAGTGGGGGCTTTTTATTTAATAAAAGGGGAGGGAATTCCTTTTAATTAAATAAAGACTTAGGATAAAATGGTTAACCCATAGAATATAATCAAATAAATGATAGAATTAAAATTTGATCAAGGAAATTAATTTGATTGAAAATATTGATTTAAAAATAAAATATTGATTCAGGAAATTGATAAATTGAAGAATGGGGCCCAAAGTCTAAGCGACCATTTTAGGGTGCATACATTTGCCCATCTTTGACTAATGTGAGATCGATTTGGGATCACATGTAGTCAAAGAATGAAATTGAAATGTGAGATCGATTTGGGATCACAAAACAACCCAGACATGTGTTCAATGGATGGGAACACATCAGGACAAAGATAAGTTGTTTGAAAAAGACAAGGCCAACACCCCTGTAATAGGTAATTGTCAAGTCTGAGATAAGAGATAAGAATCTCAAGCAAGGTTTGATAAAGCTGAATCAAGGATTGAAGTTTGATAGGTACTGCCCCCTCGCGATTGAAATCGAAATGAGATAAAGGAGAAATAATAAATTGATAAATTTGATAAAATCAAACTAAATATAAGGTTCCTGATGTAAGATGAAAGATATAAGGATCACAGAACCAAGGTAGATCATTAAGCATGAAAGATTATGCCCCAAGGTTGAATTAAAAGAAAATAAGTGGGGTGAAAGTGAATGGAAGATAGAAGTTTGGAAGAGGTGGAAAGAAATAGAGGGAAGAAAGAGAATTTACCTCAAGAAAGAGAATGCCTCAAAATCAATCAACTATTTAAAATAGAAAATTTCAATTGAGATCACAAAATAAGATAAGGAAATGAAGATCAAAATGTGACCATAGTTGATTAAAAGTCCAAAAAGAAAGATGAAGGAAAACCCTCTCAAACTCATAATGCAGCCTAAAAATGCAAACTAACATGAAGTCTAACAATGCAAGCTACATGAAAATGCAAATGTGTACTTGCAAGGTTATAAAGCCATTAGACTCTAATAATCATCATCGAGCTTTATTGGTAGCATCGCAAGATCATATAATATGCACTAGTATAACTATGGGTATATGAATATGATCTGTATTAGATAGGTATGTGGGAATCCCACCTAAGCATCAAAGACATGTAGGTCAAGATGACTAGTGCAGTGAGGTTTCCTAAGTTTGGTATAGCAAGATTATGCTCGCATCGAGACACAAGAAAGTCAAGATGACTATAAGCATGCACTTGTGGAAAATAGTAAAGGATAATACATTGTAGATCGTAGTGTCAAGTGGAACAAGCATAAATGCTCATGACAGTTAAGACCAACAAAATATACCCACAAGCAGAAAACAAATAAAACATGTCCTCGTGCCCCTAGTCTTCTAGTCTTGCATCATTGAAAACTATTAGGGAGAGAAAACTCATCAAAGAAATCATCATAGACAACACAAAGAAATAAAGTCAAACAAGTCTCAGCGAGCAAAGTGTTTAAGTGCGTGTGTGCAGGTCATAGAGTCAAACTTTGAGTATCGCATCTGTCAATGAAACATATTGTATCATTCTAGACTACGGGTAGGATATCTGATAAGTGTTGAGAAACACTTGGCGCTAGGGTAGTGTTGAAAAACACAGTTGGGGTGGTGTTAAAAAACATCGTTTGCAAGATGTCCTAAAGACTAACACATCCAAGAGACCAATTCCAAACCAAGGTAATAAGGACGAGGCATGATGGAGAAAGGCTAAGTGTCGAGGACATGTGCTAAGAAACAAGGGGTGAAAAGGCCTCAAGTAGCGCATGTTTCCAGGTTTTCACCACTTGACAGATTTTTTGAATTTTTTTTATTTTTGCTACCAAGGCGTCTATTTCTAGGTTTTCACCAAGGCACTTTTTTTTCTTCTTTTTTTTGAATTTTTGAATTTTTTTGATTTTTTTAGTATTTTTGGAATATATAATTTTTTTGGAGATACATAAAAGTTCCTATTGCTAGGTTTTCACTAAAATGATCATTTTTTTTGGACATTTTCTAATTTTTAGATTTTTTAGACAATATATCATTTTTTTAAATTTTTTCAGGATCAATAAGTATGTACAAAGGATGCCCCCAGACAGAATGGGCATCAAACTCCCAAGCAAGATCACATCGTGTAGTCCCAATGTCTAGCAAGGTGGAGAACAAGAGGGATCAACAAGCTGGTGGAAAAGTGTAATGCAAAAGAAGGAAATGATGTAGTCCAAAGGAGTAGACATGTCAAGAGGCTTCATAGCATCGTGTTTTACGCTTTTTTATTAGATCAAGACCAAAGGGGAAAAGGATAGTGAAAGGCTAGAATGAATGGAGGAAAATAAATATGAAGGCTAAACATGAATGGAATGAAAGCGAGATCATCGTAAGATAGCTCACAAGATAGCCAAATGTTCGCATATAGGTCAACATTGTCAAGATCAAAGAGAGAATATGAAATGGATGAAATATGTAGAAGAACTACGCATGATGCCTGATTGCCAAGTTTTTATCGTGGTACTTATCCAAGGCGCCACAAGGGAGTGATTTTCACCATAGGATGAATTTATTTCTCTTTACTTTTGCTACCAAGGCACCTATTTCCAGGTTTCCACCAAGGCACTTTTTTTTGTTTTGTTTTGGAAGAAGGAAAGCTTTTTAGATAATGCTCCTTGAAAGGATAAACCATGATATGTCAAGGATTCAAAATGATATGCTCAAATATGCTGATAGGGAAAGGAAGATGGAAGAAAAATGGAGGATAAGGTTTTATGCAAAGCGAGTAAGGTTGGAAGATAGGAGGAATAGGCAAATGAGGAAAAAGGATAGAAGGTAGAAGGATAATAAATGGAAGGATTGTGAAAGGGTATATAGAAAGGAAGGGAAGATCAACATCGACACACATCTTGAAGGGTGGCGAGAGGGTGGAGGAAACGTGAATGAAGGAATGCGTGAAGGAATATGGTGAATGGATAGCAGAGGTTGCAGTTTAGGTGCATGTAATGGAAGAATGTTTTTGGAAGAAGATGAAGTGGAAGCCTTTGGAAGCTTGAATGTCAAATTCACTTGTTTCTCAACATCAAAATCTTTCAAGAGAGACTTTGGAATCCATATAGCCATAGGATTTTCATTTCTTTTTGATGATTTAGAGAGAATTGTAGACACACAAAATTGGACAAGTGCTTTTAAATTGCAAAAATCAATTACATGGCTCAAAATCATCAAAATGCACTAATTCAATCAAAAAGGGGTCAAATCAATTAAAAGGGACATAATTAAATAAAGTTGGACAAAAATCAATTAAAGCAAAGGAAAAATCAAATAAGGATGTTAAATAATTAAATCAAAGCTTAAAGGGGTGAAAAGCAATACATAATTGATTTTAATCAATTAGTTGTATAGTTGTTTAAATCAAAAATCAAAATGAGCCTATTACCCTTACATGGCTAAATTTAATTAATTAATTAAATTTAATAATTCCTAATTTCTTTCAACAAAGTTGAGCAACCAATAAGAATTGAGGACAAAAAGACATAAATCACTCAAAAAGGATGAATCTCAATCACTCATTTTAAAGTTTCAATCTCAACCTCTTAATCTTGTCTTTTTGTCCAAAGCTTTGAGACAAACCTTTAAATTGTCCCCCCATTTATGAACAAAGCAAAGTATTTGACTCAACCTAAGGTAAATCATGATTACTTCACTCCACCCCTACCCTCGGGAATTTACTATAAATATGAAGCATTTTGAGAGCAATTGATATCTTAGAAATTCATTTGCAAAGCATTGTTACTATAGGCAATTGAGAGCATTCTAAGAGCAATTAAGAGCATTTAGAGTAATTTGCATTATACTTTGTCAATTTGAGCTAGAATCATCATCATAGAAGCATAGCAACATACATTCTCATTTTATAAGTGTCACTAGTGGAGATTTGAGCTGAGAGCTTCACTTACCACCTCTTTCTAGAGAGCCATGAGATGCTATAGATCTTAGTTTCAATTTTAATTAGATTTGCATTGTACTTACTTTCAATTGTTGCTATTAGATCTTAATTTCATGAAGGTGATTATCATCATCACACAAGAATATCTTCAATAATGGATTTTGGAACCCATACTTGTCTTGTAGTTTTCTTCTTAGATATCTCTTTTGACATTATACCTCCATGTCGATTAGAGGAGATATAGTGATCTTCTTTTTTTGATGGATTCTTGTATTGATTCTTTTTTTTGTATTGAACATTCAAGTTACTTCCAAAAGACTTGAGACTTGTGGAAGAAGAAGGAGGATATGACTAGTTTAGATGGGTGGGTGGATGAATAGGATTCAAGGGTATAAATCTATGTTTATCTTGAGGAAAGATAAGAGATGGAGGAATGTAAGGACCCAAGATGGATGATGACTTAGGAGAGTTAGGAGGGGAAAGTGAAGGGACATAAGGGCCCAAGATGGAGGGAAGACGTGAAGCCCTTTGTATTGATGGAGGAGTTCCAAGGATGGATGTGGAAGATACAAAAGGACAATCAATAATTTTATCAACATCTATATGACAACCAAGGACATCAGCATCTTTAGAGTGAGCATTAGGATTTTCGATAGGATCATGAACATCTGGAATAGGAGCAACTTCTTTGATAGGATTTTTCAAAGCTTGCAAAGACTTAGGAAGAGTAGAAAGTGGAAGTGAACATGAAATGGGAGAACAAGAAGATGGAAGACTTTGATCTTGACAAGGAGCTTTGGATAGCATAAGCGTATAATTTTTCTCTTGATTTTTAATAGGCTTAACATTGGAAGTAACAACACTAGTTTTAATAACCTTAATGGAAGTGTCATCTTTGGAAAGTGCAAGTGTAGTAAGGTTATTTTGATTTTCAATAAGCTCAACGGTGTAAGTAGTAGCTTGATCTTGCTTAGGAAAAGACTTAAGACATGGTGGAATGAATGAGAAAGGGCGTAGAGGATCAAAAGAACCATGAAACGGATAAGAGACATCATGAAAAGAATTGGATGACATGGAGGGTTCTTGATCTTGATCTTTCTTTATGTTCTCTTCTTTATCATTTTTAGAGTCCTCTTGACATGGAGCCACTTCTAAGGACAAGGAAGCATGTTGGAATTGTATGGAAGACATTGGAAGAGATGGTGAAGGACTAGCTGAATTAGGCATTATAGCATATAAAGGCTTAGGCTCTTTAGGTTTAGCATTATTGAAAGTATTTGCAGCCAAGTGAAGATTAGCTTGAGTTTCTTTAAGAGGTAACCCTTGAGGATAACTATAGGGAACTGCATGAAAAGTATTAGGACTTTTGTTGGATGAAGGATCTGTGAAAGATTTGAAAGACTTGGAAGCTTTAGAAGATGTATGGGTATCAGAGGAAATAGGGGGTGAAAGGGAACCATCACAAGACAAAGGTTCAACATTCAGATAATCTTGCTCGAGAGTGTAATCTTTATTTTTAGCATGAGAGTTCTTAAAGGAAAGATTCTTATAGTATTTACATTTTAGATTAGCGTGGTAAGCTTTCTCTTCCTCAAGTGAAGTAGATGTATCATCTAGGTATTGTTCACATAAATCATCAAAGTTTCTTTCAAAATTAGAGTCATATGGATCACCATCACAATCTATCCAATGTGACGACCCATTTCCAATAAGCACAAGCACACGATGAGGAGGACTCTTAGGAATATAGGTGTCATAGGTATCACTATATTGTCCATCATCATAGTCATCATAGTCATCAAAGATGGGTGTGCCACTCTTCGGGGGAGAGGTATCACAAGGACTATCATATTGCTCATCATGGTATGTCTTGAGACAAGGATTAAGACTCTTGGGAGAAGTAGAAGAGGAACAAGATCATGAAGAAGAGGAAAGTGAAGACCTGGTGAAGGAAGAAGACTTGGATAATGAGGAATGCGAATAATATCTAGAAGAGTCATGGTAAGACTTAGAAAATGAAGAATGTTCGGAAGAAGGAGGTCGTGACAGGATCATGTCCATGACCCTAGCAAAGGCGTCTGATTCAATCAATTTTTCTTTTATTTTTGTCTTAAGTTTATCACCTGTGCAATGAGTTCGAGATCATTGTAGACACGCAAAATTGGACCAGTACTTTTAAATTGCAAAAATCAATAAAATGGCTCAAAATCATCAAAATGCATAAAAATGGATCAAATCAATTAAAAATGGACATAATTAAATAAAGTTGGACAAAATCAATTAAAGCAAAGGAAAAATCAAATAATGAAGTTAAATAATTAAATCAAAGCTTAAAGGGGTGAAAAACACTACATAATTGATTTTAATCAATTAAGTGTATAGTTGTTAAATCAAAAAACAAAATGAACCTATTACCCTTACATGGATAAATTTAATTATTTAATTGAATTTAATAATTCCTAATTTCTTTCAACAAAGTTGAGCAACCAATGAAAATTGAGGATAAAATGACATAAATCACTCAAACCTTTAAAGTGTCCAAAGCTTTGAGACCATCTAAAGGATTGTCCCCTCATTGTCCCCTCATTTATGAACAAAGCAAAGTATTTGACTCAACCAAGGGATAATCATGATTACTTCACTCCACCCCCTACCCTTGGGAAATTACTACAAATATAGAGCATTTTGAGAGCAATTAGATATCTTAGAACTTCATTTGCAAAGCATTGTTACTATAGGCAATTGAGAGCATTCTAAGAGCAATTAAGAGCATTTAGAGAAATTATCATTGTAATTTTGTCAATTTGAGCTAGATTAAGCATTGAATAAGCATTGTAGAAGCATAGTAGAAGCATAATTTCTCATTTTAGAAGTGTCACTAGTGAGGATTTGAGCTGAGAGCTTCACTTACCACCTCTTTCTAGAGAACCATGAGATGTTATAGATTATAGTTTTGATTCTAATTAGATTTGCATGGTATTTACTTTCAATTGTTGCTATTAGATCTTAATTTCATGAAGGTGATATTCATCATCACACAAATGGCTCCTACCGTGGGGCTCTAAGCCTCATTTTATCATTTTCATCATAAATTGCATGCTTTTATTTTCTATTTTCTGTGAATATCTTATAGGAAACTGGTGAAGTCACGCTTATGAGAGATTTGTTCATGCCTGCAGTCATTTTACTATCGCCTGCAATCTCTGTACTGACACTTGTTATCTGGAGGTTCACGCCTAGCACATGGCTTTGATCTGACATTAATTCCTACATAGTCACTTGCTTATCATAAGCTCACGCCTACGAAAGCAATGCATTCAGCCTTTGGATCTTAAAAGTCACACTTGTGACTCAGGGAGTATCGCTTCGATAAATTTTGTTGTCACCTGAGTTAAAGCTTTGCCTCGCACTTTTCAATAACAATCACACGTTGAATATCTCTAATTCCGCTTAGGATTACTAAAGTGTTGCTTTTCCATAATCATTTTCTACAATTTTTAGTTCTATTCACGCTTGGAATAAACTGTTTACGTCTGTCTAATTTTTAGTATCGCCTGTGGCACTGCAGAGTGTCGCTTGCTATCAATAAAGTTACGCCTGCTAATAGTTTGTTCCCGCCTATTAGCTGGACAATGTCGCATGCTACCTGTTGTCTGTATTACTATTTAATTGATTAAATCATTTGTTTAACTCCCTGTTTGTGTGATTTAATAGTAAATGAGCAACCACATAAAGGTGCAGAAGCCTGAAAGTAGATTCAACCAAGAAGGAAAGGCACTAGCAAGGAAGATCAAGAAAGAAAACATAGCACACATCAAAGCTACCCTTGAGACTACATAAGATGAGGATAACCAGGTATTCCAGCACTACCTTAAAATTGTTGAAGCATAAAAATCAAAGTTTGTCTCTCTAAATTGGATTTTTAGTCCTTAGATCAAGTTTTCTTTGGAAATTTGCAAATAAGCTCTATAAAATTCATACATAAGTATTGCTTCTTCAATTTTTGATTTTGGTTTCCCCTCATAGTGTTTGTTAGTGTTGACTAACTTGCTGGTGGACAAGCACATTTGGAGGAGGCTATTGCTAAGGTGAGTGGAAAAACAATGGCAAAACCTTTCAAAAATGCCCCTAGATTAGGCTAGCTACAAAGGAAAGGTATTCTTCTATTCAAGCTTGCACTTGATTAAATTGTGGCATTATTGTTGAACATAGCTTAATTAAAATGGGAAATGAACCAAACACTTCAATTTTAAGAATCTCCTTGTTAAGAGATTGGGAAAGAACCAATTTGTGTTTGAGTGTTTGGAACAAAGAAAGACAATTGGGATATGCTCTTCACTTTTTAAGTGAATCAAATTCTCAAACTTGTCAGTCTAAGTTCATTTCTTTCTTTTTATATACATGCTAGAGCAATAGTGGGCTCACCTCCTGAGTTTTCCTTAACAAGGTCAGTGAGAGGGACAATCCAAAGTGGGATACGCTTGCTTTTGCAGCGGGGATCCAACCCACTATAAAATGAAACGCATACATCCTTAATGGGGTGTATGACAAACAGATCTTGAATTTTTCAAATTTCCTCTAGTAATCCTCATGGATTACGCAAAATCCTACCTTGGTGCATGTGGGAAACCCCTTAACATACTCGGGGGATGAAAATTTAAGATCTATTTGAACGGAATCCTTAATAAATCTTGAATAAAATAGCAAGGCCACCTTTTAGAGCCATGTTTACAAGCCAAAATTGACTTTCGGGAGGCTGTTTGGAATTCTTTCTTATGCTATACTTGTGAAAAACATTGGAGAATATACACACTAGAGTGTTTTTAGGGACATGATGACAAATTGATGTATGTGTTGCGATTGTTTTTTATTTTCAAACAAAGAAATTTCAAAAGACCTGATCTTAAACGTTTAAAGAATTCAAAATCTTACAACCTGGTCAGAGAAGTGCTGCTTGTGCACAAAATAATCCTGCCTATCAGAGGCTCAATCACACCTGTGACTTGTGTGAAAATGCTTAGACACAGTAAAGTCATGCTCAGAAAGTTTTGAAACATGCCTGGTAAAACTGGACAATCACCTATCAATAGGAAAGTGTTGCTTGCATCCCTGCAGAGTGCCACCTCACAATATACCAATACACGCATATGCTACATATAGTCACACCTATGCTCAGTTTAGTGACGCCTAGAAATTTAAAAAGGCAAACAAAGAGCACTTGCAGGAGGGGTAATAAAATTTTGATCATATATCTGAGTACCCTTTTCCGTGCTCTTACTTCCCCAACTTTCATCTCAGTAAAAAATCCTATTCTATACCATTTTTGCAAATTTTACAAGGATTAGACCACGGGCAATATTGATTCTTATTCTCCAAGGTTCATGCCTGCTTTTACTAGATCATACTACATAAAGCAAACCTTGCAAGCAGACGGGACCTATTTGAGTCAAGAGCTCCCTTATCTAGGAGACGAGACTACCACTCCAAGAGTACCCCAAAAATCACCCGAACAAGAAGGGGAGGACAACATGATGTACTACAGAGTTTGGGTGGTAAGGGCAATAGTGGCATCGACCCCAATAACCAAGGTGATGCCAATAATGGGGGCATTGACATAAATAACCAAGGCAATACCAATGGTGGAGAGGCAGACCAAAATACCCAAGGGATTGACAACACTCACAATAGAACGAACACCGAAGCAACGACAGAAGATGCCACAGATGAAAAGGTTAGTGAGGCTGTCCAATGTCCCTATTTCTGAAAGCTCATGGAGAAGGCAATGGATAGGGATAGAGAAAAGTACTTTATGGACTTAGCACAGAAAGGCCTCAAGCTTCCTCCTGACTACAATGTTAACCAACTCAAATCACCAGAAGTTGAAGAGAGTACCTTAGACATCATGAACAAGCAGTTCAAGATTTTTCAAATGCAATTGGACACCATTAAGCAAAGCGAGGCTCCCAAGCCTTTCTCCATAGAAGCATTGTGTCCATTCTCATTTGATAAAAGCTTGGTTATGGTGCCATTCCCAATCAATGTAGTGTTTCCCAAGTACGACAAGTATGAAGGAACGTTAGATCCCTAGGATCACTTACGTGAGTTTTGTGCATTGAGCTTAGAGTTCATGCATGATACAACCTATTTAATGAGACTATTCCCACGAAGCTTAGGAGGCATGGCTATGGAGTGGTTTTCTAAACT
Organism: Chamaecyparis obtusa; assembly: GCA_027943335.1. Classification (NCBI taxonomy): domain Eukaryota; kingdom Viridiplantae; phylum Streptophyta; class Pinopsida; order Cupressales; family Cupressaceae; genus Chamaecyparis; species Chamaecyparis obtusa. Next base: position 184,806 of record BSBK01008561.1, on the reverse strand, counting down.
ACCCTCCGGCATTAAGACCTTCGAAGAGATAGCTTTGAAATTTGTGGCCTAGTTTTCATATAACATCAAGCATGAGGTCACAATGATAACATTATGTAACACTAAACAAAAGGATGGAGAAGCCTTCCTCACTTTTCTACAAAGATGGAGGACAATTTTTGCAAGATATCCTAGGAGTGTGCCTAAAAAAGAGAAGATGGATATCTTCATAAACAGTTTAAGCAATGAGATGAACTACCGATTACGAATGCAATGTCCCAAGACATTCTAGGATCTAATTGAAAATAGAGTGACAATGGAGGAAGTGTTGGTCAAAAGTGGAGAACTAAAATTGTATAAAGATAATAAGAACAACTCCAACAATGGCAACAATCAGAAGAATAATTGGTTTAATAGTAATAGTCGGTATAAGAATAACAACAAGGGAATTGTTAATGATGGAGTGGTGGATTCTAGCAACTTGAAGGTGGTCCCATTTGCTCTTACAAGGACACCTAATCAGGTGAATAATGCTAATTAGACCTCCAATGCACCTTCCAACAACAACAATGCTAATAATGGCAACCAAGGAAATAATTCAAGGAGTAATAAATTTGATAAACATTTGGTGCCAACTCCTCAAAGAAACTTCGCACCCTTGAATGAACCCCTCGAAAAGACATTAAAGACTCTCATGGCTAATAATATCATTACTCTACCCTACATTCAGCCTTATGAGCCAAACAACAAGCCTAGTTGGTGGAGTGCCAATAGCCATTGTGAGTACCACAAAATTCGAGGGCACACAACAAACAAATGCTTGCAACTAAAGAATATAGTGCAAGATTTAATTGACGGTGGCACAATCACCATTGATGGACCTTAAAGAAATGAAGACCACACAACATTCAAACAACCCTTCTACAAACATGACAAAGGGGAGTCATCTAATGGCAAGAAACAAAGTGCCAATAACATTAACTTTGTGCCACCTTATGATAACATTGTGAATGCTATAATAATCAAGGAACAACCCCAAAAAGAGACATAAAATGTTATTACAAGAGGGCATACTTCGAGGATGACCCTACAAGGGGTTGCTACTAAAGTTATTAGCACTCCGTAGTCCAACATTGTGATCAAGCAATCTGCTACAACAACAAAAACTTATAGCTTGGTTGATCAGTTGCAAAGAACTCCAGCGCAAATCTCTATCTTGGAGCTATTGAAGTTATCCCCTAATCATAAGGAAATTTTAGAAAAATCTCTAGTAGAGACAAATGTTCCTACTAACTTAGAAGAGGGGAAGTTCCAAAACATGATAGGTCATCTCGTAGCACCTCATTGCCTCTCATTTTTTGACCAAGATGACATGTCTATAATCCATCCTCAAAATCTACCATTGCATATAGAGGTCTTAATAGAAAGGCATAGAGTCAAAAGAGCCCTCATTGATGGAGGAGCCGGTCTTAACATTTGCACATTAAGTCTTGTTAAATCCTTAGGGTTGTTCGAGTCTTGCATTGACCCTACAAAAAAAATCACCATCAAGGCTTATGATGAAGTTGAAAGGGCCTCTAAAGGCATGATCGTATTGCCCATTCAAGTGGCACCTGTCAAGAAGGACACCAATTGCCAAGTATTGGAGGTGAAGTTAACTTATAATATTTTGTTGGGGAGACCATGGATCCACGAGATGCAAGAAGTCCCATCCATGTACCACCAATGCATCAAATTTTCATACATGGGTGAAGAAATCACGGTGGGAGGGGACTCAAACCCATTCCAATATTGCAATGCACTTAAACCCCTTCATGAGCTATTTATTCCACATAACCGGGAAGGAATCATTCAAAGATCCACCATTGAAGATACCAAAATGGATGATCCTATAATAACATTAAATGATACTCAAAACCCTCCTCAAGCTAGCTCAATGACATCAACTAAGGGAAAGGAAAAGATGAGCTACGAGGGTCCAATTACTAATGAGAGTTCAGATCAAGCACCCAAATCATAGATAGTACCCTACAAACCTACTAGAGAAGAAAAAGATGAAGTTAAAAAGAAAAACTACAAGAAAATGGATGAGATGATGGAGGCATTTGATAAACAACGTAAAATTAGTTTAAAAGGAGTAGGGGAATACTCCATTTCCCTATTCAACATGCCCACATCTCCAAGGACACGTGGCAAACCATCAAAAGAACACTTACCTCATAAATACAATTCTTACTTCATAAGAGAAAGTGACAAAGCAACATTCGACAAAGAGGAGAATGAAGTCCTTCAATGGCTTTACCATGATGAAGAAGATACCTCAAACACTCCCATGGAAAGAATCCAACATGTTAATATACAAACTAAGCAATATGGGAAAGGGTTTGAAATAATGCAGAAGATGGGATACAAGGGAAGAGGACCCTTAGGCCAATGGAATAGAGGCTTACTAGAACCCATTGAACCTACTTGGAGGGAAAAACAAGAAAGATCCAGAGTAGGTTACCAATACAAAGGTGAAAGCTCCAGCCCAATGCAAGATTTCTATCCTCAAGTAAATGCCTTAGAATCTGATGGAGATAGTGATGACTCCCAAGATTATGAGTGGGACATCCTATCTGATGAATCATGTCAAAATAAAGAAGTAGTCACAATACATACGTATGCAAAGATCCCAAGGCAAGAAACTCAAGTCAATGAAGAGCCTAATATACAAGGTCTTAACATGGGACAAGCACATACAAGTCCACCATGGATAGATACATTTTGGATGCCTTCAGAGGAGGGAGATTCAAACGTTATTTTTAATCCACTCGTGGCTTTTCCCACACTATTTCCTGTAGAAGTCAATGAGGACTCAAGTGAAGGGGATTTCAACCCTTCTTCCATGAACCATCTTGAGGAAGCGCACGTCATAGATCTAAACAATACAATGTATGAACACTCAAATGAACTCATGTCCATAAACCAAATTGATGAAAACTTGCCCAATGAAACCTTATCCTTAATAAATCCCCATCTTATTGATTGGGACCAAACCGAGCCAAGTGACCTACTTTACTTCCCGAATGACCAAGCAACAAACCAATACCTTAATACAATTGAGCCCTCTTTCACCAATGAATTCAAACCAAACATGATAGAAGCAGTGGGGGTTCAATCTCTTAGTCAAAAGCAAAAAATGAAAAAAAAAAAGAAAAAAGAAAAGTTCTAGTGCTAAAAACCATTATGTGGCAGCATTAGAACCCAAAAAAATAAAGATAAAAGACATTTCCTTTGGTGAAAACCCAATTGTGGCATCAAAGGAAGAGAGATTGGATACTCTACCAGAGCATGAGAAAGAAAGGTCACCTATACTCATAGAGCTGACAGAAAAGGTTAACATTGGTACGGAAGTGGATCCAAAATGTATACACTTGGTAGCATCACTCACACCTCTAGAAGGAGAGGACTTCATCAAATTTTTCCAAGAGCAACAAGTAAACTTTGCATGGTCATATGCCGACATGCCCGGGTTAGACCCTGACTTTATAATGCATCATCTGAATGTTAGACTATGGGTTAAGCCCGTTAAGAAAGAGTTGAGGAAGATGCACCCACACATAGCTCTTTTAGTTAAGGCAAAGCTAGAAAAATTGTTAGAAGTGGGATTCATAAGGGCAATAGCTTATGCTAAATGGATATCTAACATTGTACCAGTCACAAAACATGACAAATCCATTCGAGTATGCACAGATTTTTGAGATCTAAATCTTGCTTTTCCTAAGGATGATTTCCCACTTCCGAGCATTGATGCAATAGTTGACTTGACAACGGGTCATTCCATGTACTCCCTTATGGATGGTTTCAGCGGGTATAATCATATCAAAATTGCACCTGAAGACCAAGAGAAGATTGCCTTTACTTTCCCTTGGGGCACTTTTTGTTGGAATGTCATGCCCTTTGTCCTTAAAAATGCTAGAGCCACATATCAAAGGGCCATGACAACTATCTTCCACGACATGATGCATACATTCTTAGAAGATTATGTGGATGATATATTGGCAAAATCCCACAAAAGAGAAGAACACCTCCAAATTTTGAAAAATATATTCATCAGGTTGGAGCAATTCAAAGTTAGATTAAACCCAAAGAAATGTGTCTTTGGTGTCCAATCCAACAAGTTATTAGGCTATATAGTTTCTGCCAAAGGAATTGAAGTGGACCCGAAGAAAGTACAAGCCATAATGGATATGGAGATACCAAAGAACATCAGCCAAATGAGATCCTTACAAGGCAAAATACAATCCATAAGAAGGTTTATTTCCCAATTGACATAAAAATGTCATTCCTTCACTAGGTTGCTACATAAGGATACTATATTCATATGGGATGTTGAATGTGATCAAGCTTTCACATTGTTGAAAACCTACTTGATAAATTCGCCTATTCTCATGCCACCAATCAAGGGCAAAGCATTGCTTTTATACATATCAGCTACTGAAAGATCCCTAGGAGTACTTTTGATGCAAGAGGATGAACAAGGAAAGGAAAGAGCTATCTACTATTTGAGTAGGACATTGATCAAATATGAACTTAACTACACTCATGGAAAGGGCTTGCCTAGCAGTTGTGTTTGCATCTCAAAATTTGAGACACTATATGTTGATGCATAAGATCAAGCTAATTGCCAAAATTGATCCTCTCAAATATTTGTTGAGTAAAACTGCCTTAACGAGTAGGATAGCCAAGTGGGTTATGATATTGAGTGAATTCGACATTGAGTATGTCGATAGAAAGGCAACAAAAGGGAAAGTGATAGCAGATCACTTACCTGAAAACCCTATGACTTCTACACAAACTATCCAAGTGGAATTTTTGGATTCCACCATTGTAAACATAGAAGCAAAAACGTGGAAGTTATACTTTGATGGCTCCTATACTCAAGGAGGTTCTGGGGCTGGCATACTATTGGTCACTCCTCAAGGTTACACCATTCCTAAGTCCTACAAGCTCTTGTTTCCATGCATAAATAATATAGTGAAATATGAGGCACTAGTCATAGGCATCAAAATGGCCTTAGAGTGGAACATCACAGAGCTACAAATTTATGAAGATTCTCAACTCATCATAAATCAAGTAAAAAATGAATATAACACTAAAGATTAAAATTTGATGCCATATAAGACCATGATTGATGGATGGAAGAAGTACTTTGCCTTGATCACTTTTGAGCAGATTCCTAGAGAGAAAAATAGAGCAGCTGATGCCATGGCCACCTTGGCTTCCTTGTTACAAAAACCTGATCAAAATGAGAAGTACGAGTTCTTGGTGGAAGAGTTGGTGAAACCAACATTTGACCTTCCCAAAACCAAAATTGTTGCCCTATTACATAGACATGACTCCCCTTGGTATGACCCTATATATGCATATCTCAAAGACCAAGTGCTACCCTTAGACCAAACGCAAGCCCAAAAATGAAACTTTATATGCCAATCATCCCGTTACATAATCCTCTCAGAAACATTGTATCGTAAGGGTCTCGACAAGACGTTACTTAGGTGTCTAGAAGAAGAAGAGTCTAGATTATCTTTGCATGAAGTTCACGAAGGCATTTGTGGGTCACACGCAAGCGGGTTAAATCTAGCTAAGAAAATCCTTTGTTTAGGGTATTTCTGGAAGACATTAGAAAAAGATGCTTGCCACTTTGTTCAAATATGCAACAAATGTCAATATCATGGTGACGTGATACATGCACCGGCATAGGAATTACACCCATTTGTTACACCTTGGCCTTTTTATCAATGGGGTTTTGATCTAATTAGCGTCATATACCCACCTTCTTCAAATGGGCACAAATATATCATAATAGCAATAGAATATTTCACTAAGTGGGTCAAAGCGGTTCCTTTGATCATGGCCACAGGTAAGCAGATTTCCATGTTCATCTTGAACCACATCATTTGCAGATATGACATTCCTCATGCCATTATAACAGATAATGGAAAACAATTTAAAAACAAGGACGTGGATGAACTTTGTGCTACATTTCATATCACTCACCACTCCTCATCAATTTATTACCCTTAGGGAAATGGGCAAGCCGAAGCCACGAATAAGAATATCTTGAAAATCTTGAAGAGGTCAGTTAATAAATTGGGAAGGGATTGGCATGTACAAATTAATCTAGCATTATGGGCCTATAGAACGAGCATCCGAACACCTACGGGAGCCATGCCATTTTCCTTAGTCTATGGTGTCGAAGCAGTTCTACCATTAGAGGTTGAAATCTCATCTCTGCGAGTTTCATTACAAGGATTGATCACAGATGAGGACTATAGAGTCGCTAGACTTCAATAATTGGAGTTACTTGAAGAACACCAAACACAAGCTTATGAGCACCTGAAAGTGTACCAAAATAGAATCCCGAGGAACTATAATAAACATATCAAACCGAGAATCTTTCAGGTAGGAGACTTAGTGTTGAGAGAGAACCCAAAGAATCAGGTTGAAAGAGAGAAGAAAGGAAAATGGGAGGCTAATTGTCTTGTCCCATTCATCGTAGTGTCTTCATTTGGCACAGGAACTTATAAGGTATCAGATTGTGAAGGAGAGGAACTCCAAGAACCCATCAACAACATTCATCTCAAAAGGTTCTACACATGAGGGAGGCAAAAGAGTATAAAGAGTATCAGATGAGGAGCATCATATTTATTGCACATAGCAAAAAGAGATCTTGAAAAAATACAATAAAATTGAAAAAATACAAAATACAAAAAAAGGAAAAAAGAGAAAAAAATTGCCTTGGTGAAAACCTAGAAATAGGCACCTTGGTAGCAAAAAAACAAAAAGATCTAGAAGGTGAAAACTTGGTAAACAAGCGCCTTTTGTTCCCTTAAGTTTGTCTTTCCTAGTCACATATGTCCATATTGCATTTCCAACATCCCATTTGTACAACTACCATTGCATCTGTCATTTTACATAGTCATAATAAAACTGGTCAGTCGCATTGTTGCATTGCCCATCCAGCCCTAAGTTTGTCGAATGCTCACATTTATCACTTGGGGGTAGAAGAGGATTGAAAATTTGGTATCAAATGGATTCAATAAGTGCTACAATTAGTCACGTCAAAGAGAGATTTATTAGAGTTTCAGAAGAGTGGAAAGTTATTGAACCTTTGATGGACATCATTGGTCAAACCCTAAGTATTCGATCCTACAACATTATCCTTAAGCCTTCATTGACTTTATAAATCAGGATTAAAAATTGACAAAAACACCTTAAAGATCAGAATGCTTGGAAATACTTTTTGGAAAATCAGGAAACATTGCAAAACACTAGAAATTTTCTTTTTTGATAAATCTTTAGGAAATTGACTTTTTTATCATATCTTTTGAGCTATTCGATGATGTTTTGACTAGATTAGCCATGATAAAGATGTGATATTTTATTGCCTTTGAGTGATTGCTTAGAGGAAAATTCATCAACTTATGAGAGTTCATCTAACGACATGGTCATCAAAGAACCATCGAAGACTATCTCATAAGAGGACAGATTGACCTTTGTTTGTTTATGCAAATGGATCCCTTGGCTATTTAGATCTTCTATATCTTAATACCAAAAATCCACTTGCAACATTGAATCCATTGACACCGGTATTCAGACTCCCATAGTTTGGTCATCTAAGTAGTGAGGGTTGTACTAGGTTCAAAAAGGAGGTTACCAAAAAAATGATAACAAAAAGTGGTATTCATATCATCATGATGTGGTCAGTGATGATTGTACTAGCTTTCCGGCCCCAAACTGCTCAATGATGAAAATTTATCCTCATGGCATTTATTTGCTAAAAGCTAGTGACACTTAGGTTGCATGGCATAATCATGTTACATTAATTGCATAATCATGTTAGGTTAATTGCATTATCATGTTAGATTAAATGCATTTGTTTGTGGTTAATTTTCCAAGGGAAAAAGGGGGTACACAAATAATCTTGGTTAGTCAAAACACCAAAAGAAATGAGGGATTCCATCAAACGTCTTACTCTTGATCAATCAAATTAAAAGAAAATGAGATTATCTTTTGCATTCATGCATAGAATTAATCATTAATCATTATCCATATACCAGAAAAAGAGAAAAACATCCATACATCATTTGCATACATGTAGTTAAGGATAGGATTGCATTGGCATTGAAAAATTCAAAAACAAAAGGGACATTTCCACATGCATTTCCATAAAACATTTTTGCATTCATACATTGAGAAAAGAGAAAACCACGTTTTAAATCCATACATCATTGCATCATTTATATATATCATAAAATAAGATAACTGCATCCATAGCATAAATCAAAGTAAATGCATAACACATCATATAGCTGCATAAAAGATAATCTCATAAACAACACATCAAGGAGAACCAAGGAGTATATCATCATATATCATCAAAAAAGTGTTCATCAATGATCCATCAACTCAGTATATCGAGATACAATGTCATACAAAAGAGGTACATCAAATGGTATGATCAATCAAAAACATGACATGTGATACAAGTACATCAGCCATGAGTGAATCTATCATCAAAGAAATCAAGATCCTGTAGCACTAGATCCATCTGGACCTCTACCATCCTATGGAGGAGGAGTCTGAGAAGTACTCGCTCTGCTCTGTCTCTGCACTACAACCAACATAAACTGCTGCATCAAAGTGACAACCTAATCTAAATGCCCAACCACACTAGACATATATGTCCTCAGAGACTTAACCTCTCATACTACAAACACCTATAGTAGGAGCATCTTGTGAACCCTGTCCATGATCATGTGGTTGTTGATCCTATATAGGCACTTGCTATGCCGAAACCTAATCCTACTACACTGCATCATCATCTTATTGAGCCAAGGCTACTCTCTGCAACTGAACCAAAGGATCCAATCCACTAGGAATCTACCTAGCAGCATCAACATGAGCCCGTCTCTGTTGTCTCTGCTATCTATGAACTCTTTGTTGTCTAGCTACTCTAGGCTGTCTATCAAGTGCATCATCCTGACCTCTATCACAATCTCTATCTCTCACATGACCATGTCTCACCCATCCTCTATCAGCAATAACAAGAGGATCTCTTTGCCCTCCTCGTCTCTACTATCTACCACCACCACCTCCACCACCACCTCCATCACCCCGACCCAGGATAGGCTCTGCTGGATCATTGAACCAAGTAAACCTGTTATGAGCTCACCAATCGGAAAACTCACGAGACATACCTGCATCAACTACACTAGAAAGCATCTCCCATCTATAATAATCCATACTAGCAATTTGATCTAAGGCAAACTCATAATCAATTAGAGGACCCCACATTGATCTCTCTGCCTATACCCGAGCATACAATGTTGTACCCTGTGGCATATCCTGTGTCTGAACATACTGTCTAGAAACTTTGCCAAAGCAGAAGCGCTCAATAGTGGTAGTAGTGTGACCAATCATCTAGCGAGGGGAAAACATATATGGTAACTCATCATCATCCTCCCTCCATAACTCGCAACCCCTGTATGGTCTCCATAACACCTAATCTAGATCATCAATCTATTGTCACCAGAATCCAAATAACCCAAATGATGTTGTATAACCATCCCAATTTATAGAAAAGCATAGGGAAATCCCAACGCCGAACCCTGTCAAAAATGGGCCTAGTAATGGGAAGATGCTCCCATATCCACAACTGAAGAACCATAGCACCAGCTGACAACGATGCACTCTCTTGATAAACTACCTCATGCAAATCATGATATAATTGTGCAAGGATGCATGAACCCCAATCAAAGTGTCGAAGATGAGCAAGCAAATCCTCCAATATCCTACCCCATCCAACGGAAAAAACCATGACCCCGCTGGTCGGGAAGAAGTAAATCGCCAATCAATGCACCTAGTACTGTTGGCAAGGTAGGAAAATAAGAAAACTGAGGCCAAGTGATCGTATCACCATCATCAATATAATTGTCCCCAAACACTCATCGGTAGATAGTAGAATCATAAATAGAATCATAGTACACTATCTCTCCCCTGCATGGGATCTGTAGTAATCGATACACGTCCTCAGGTGTGATCGTCATATCTCCATATGGAAAATGAAATGTGTTGTGGTCGGAGTGCCATCACTCTACCACTGTAGTTAGTAAACCATGGTTCAACTGGAACCATGGTAGATCAAGGAGGAAACTCAAACCACATAACTCAATCCCGTAGAACTCAACATCTGTAAGAGTTTGGCCCATACCAATGACCTAAGAAGCTACTGTCCGAATGTATAAAGTAGGGAAGTTTGCCTGTTGGCAAAGCAAAGGAATCATATCAGTATATCATATCAAGGAATTATCTCAAGTCAATCAAGTTTTTTCAAAGTATCAAGCAATCACACCAAGTACCATTTGTTCATTTCTTTGTGTCCTGAGAATGAAGCAGCAGTATCAAATCATATCAGTTTTCACACTGATTGATTTATCCTATCAATATCCTATCCTAATCAGATTGACAAATCACATTCGTTGGTAACACTATCTTGATATCCTAATCCATTCATTTTGTTAAAATCAATAGACCTAATCTACTCATTCGACTCAAGCATTGAAAGTCATCAAAAAAATTTCATCAGACACAATCAAGTACAAGTGTGAAAAAAAAAGTACATAATTTTTTTTCAAAAGTCTGCAGGCGTGATTTTTATTAGCCCAAGTGACATTCCTCCTAAGCGACATCAAAAAGTTATGAAGTGACATTATTCTGGTGTTAGGTGATAGTTCTTATGCTACGCGACATTGAATCATGCTAGGTGACACCAAAGGTGGCCTAGGCGACAGTAAATTTGCTGGGTTTTCCTAAGCGATAGCGTATATGAAACAAGGCATTTTGACCTAGTTGTACATGGGAGTATCCTATTCCTAGGCGAGGTTGAAAGTTTGTCAGACAACATTAAACTACATGGAAGCATGAAAGGAAAGCACGGATGCAACAGTTAAAGGGTCTAAGTGACAATAAAATATTTCTAGGCGTGAATTTGTAGATTCAACGCAACGATGGAATAAGAAATTGCAATAAATGCTAATAAATGAGCAATAAATGCAAAATAGAGGTTAGAAATAACTTACAGGAGGTACATACTTAGGTGGCCTCACATATCTCTGACACCTCTCGAATCAATGCTCTTGAATAGGGACAACCATCTCGAAATTCACTGCAAGATTAGAGCAAAATCACCAAAGAGAAAAGTAAAAATGAATAGTAAAACAAGGTTTTTAAACCTATTTAAGCTATTTTGACCTAACTTTGGAGGTGAAAAATTGGCTTAGACCTATATATTGCCATATCAAACTAATCGGGGCATCCTTGAATGCTTCATATATCATCAAATTTTTAGTAATAAAAACATATTCAATGAATTGAACATCATCAAAATTTTCCAATCAAACTATTAATATGTTTTAATTTCTGAGGGGGCATCAGGGTATCAAATTGAAATTGCAATAAAAAATCATGAAATCAGTGGGGCGTCACAAAATTTTTTGTATTAGCATCAGTATCATATCATATCGTATCAGGGGCAGCAATCAATCAACAATCAGGACCTAAAAGTGATCAGGATTCACAAGAATCTTTGAATCAATGTTCTTCTTACATCAATTCAAAGAGGGGCATTTGTAGACACGCAAAATTGGACAAGTGCTTTTAAATTGCAAAAATCAATAAAATGGCTCAAAATCATCAAAATGCATAAAAAGGGATCAAATCAATTAAAAATGGACGTAATTAAATAAAGTTGGACAAAATCAATTAAAGCAAAGAAAGAATCAAATAATGAGTTTAAATAATTAAATCAAAGCTTAAGGGGGTGAAAAACACTACATAATTGATTTTAACCAATTAAGTGTATAGTTGTTAAATCAAAAATCAAAATGAACCTATTACCCTTACATGGATAAATTTAATTAATTAATTGAATTTAATAATTCCTAATTTCTTTCAACAAAGTTGAGCAACCAATGAAAATTGAGGACAAAAAAACATAAATCACTCAAACCTTTAAAGTGTCCAAAGCTTTGAGACCATCTAAAGGATTGTCCCCTCATTGTCCCCCCATTTATGAAAAAAGCAAAGTATTTGACTCAACCAAGGGATAATCATGATTACTTCACTCCACCCCCTACCCTTGGGAAATTACTATAAATATAGAGCATTTTGAGAGCAATTAGATATCTTAGAACTTCATTCGCAAAGCATTGTTACTATAGGCAATTGAGAGCATTCTAAGAGGACTTAAGAGCATTTAGAGCAATTATCATAGTAATTTTGTCAATTTGAGCTAGATTAAGCATTGAATAAGCATTGTAGAAGCATAATTTCTCATTTTAGAAGTGTCACTAGTGAGGATTTGAGCTGAGAGCTTCACTTACCACCTCTTTCTAGAGAACCGTGAGATGTTATAGATTATAGTTTCAATTCTAATTAGATTTGCATGGTATTTACTTTCAAGTGTTGCTATTAGATCTTAATTTCATGAAGGTGATATTCATCATCACACAATCATCTATTGTTAAGAGAGGTTCCATAACAAGATAGTCGAGATTCATGGTTCTAGAAGAGGAGGAATCAAGCATGGAAATGAAAGAAGAGATGAATAGAAGAAGGCGAGACTAGATAATAAGAGGAAAACAATCAAGAAGATGTGAAGAGCTTCCCATGGGAGTGGAAGACTAGAAAAATATGAGAAATATGGAAGAAAGAAGACCAAGAATCATTTTGTGCAACTTGATACCATTTACGTTCATTTGGGTGTTGAGCAATATGTCATAGCACCTAAGATCTGATCCAGACTGACCAAGGAAGACTAGAAATGATAGAAATTAGCTTTGGATTGTAGACAACAGTAAGACAACAAGATGACTCTGTGCGATAGTTCGCAAAGTATTGGGATGATACAATTTGTCCAGACAATATTTCTCACACAATAATGTGATAGTTTCCAAGCAGTTGATGTGATATTTTCCAAGCAAGCTGTGTGATAGTCATGCAGTATCGTACAATATTTAACCAGTGAGTGTAAAAATATCAATTTTTGAAGGCAATTCGACTAAAGTTTCAGTTTGATGGTTTCAATTTCTCAATTTGGGATGTGATAACAATAGAAAATAGATAGGTTTGCAAACAGTAAGTGATCAAACATGTCATAAAACACTTGAATCAAGGGCAAAGGCAACCTTGTCAAGACAAGCACTGGGGATATCAAAGCGAAAAATCCTATGAATGCTACCGTAATGTTTGATGTTCGAGAATGTTTACACGGGTAGATCACAATGAAGACAAATCAAGCACTTACTAGCCTAGAAAGACAAAGGCTCAATACTCAACAACTTGGCCCACACTTGATGTCCCATCGCCTCACACAAATTGGTTGCCCATAATAGATATTGGCTTTGTCGTGGAAGTGTCAATGACACAACCAAAGGAACACAGATGGTGAGTAGTCTTGGGGTGATCCAGGTTAGTCTACTGGGATCAATCCTTGCACCAAGATGTTAAGCGACAAAATTGGGTAGCTTCTATCTATGGTTCGTAGTAAGGGCTTCCATTCGTAATACTCCTCTTGCTCCCCAAAGGGAATCCTTACCTTGTGGCAAGTAACAGACCTCGTGGCCACAAGAGTACCTTAAGCATTCTTGCTTAGCATTTTCCTCATGGTCACAATCCCACAAGTACCCACACCAAACAAAGACAAGTACTACGTCTACCAAGGTTTTGTGTCCTTGATAGCCTTGATTTTATAGTGGGTCAGAATAGCTCGATATTAGCTTATCCCCACTTGGGTCATTCCTCTTGATTTATCAAGAGCAAGCCTGCTAAAGGATTCTAAACTAAACAAAAAGTGGATTAACCTTTGAGGGACAAGATTTCTGGTTCACCTCAAGGGTGAAGAGCATACTCTCCTACCTCAAAAATCTTTCTTAAACACACCAAGCAATGTTTAATTAGCCTCTTGCTTTCAAAATCTAGAAGTGGGTCAAGATTTTTGGTTCACCATAAGGGTGAAGAGCATACTCTCCTACCACCAAAAGACTCCTACAATAAGATATTAAGTGCCTGAGAAAAGAATCAACTAGTACATGCCACACTTAAAATAAAAGTAATGAACAAGCACTTGATTATTTTTATGCTTTGGGCAGCCCTGCAAGAAAAGTTAGTAGCCCTTGTGCATTTAAAGCTTTGACATGCGTTCTTTTTAGCAATTTATGCAAGTAACTAGGGCACACTTACAAACACAACTTGTTAGGCCCACAAAGGTTAGCACAATAAAATCAATATAATCTGCAAATGAAACTCTATCTTAATATAGCAAATCAAAACCAACAAACAAACAAATCTGAATCATGCAATGAAGAACCAAAATCACCCATTGCCAGGCTTGTGTGACAGTTCTATTAGAAAATGAATCGCACGATACTTCGTAGTATACTGGTGCGATATTTCTTTCTTGAATGATATTCACATTACCTGTAGGTGACAAAAAGTAATATAATAGTGTGACAAATCCTGCAAAGGTGTATGATACTTTGACTGACAAAGTATCGCACGGGTATATTAAAAATTGTCGTATGATACTGGTGAACTATCGTACGATATTTTGTCAGAAAGTACAGAAAAATAGCCGAAATAACAAGCAAAATATGATAAAAATTAGCGAAAATGCATGAAAAATAAAGGCAAAACAGAAATGTTCTGCCCCATGATGAGCGCCAAAAATGTACACTCAAAATGTGCACTTCTCTAAGTCATTAATTCCAAGAGAATCCATGGATTGGAAACCTTGAGAAAGTGATCTAGAGCTCCCTAGGCATGGAGTCACAAGGGTGTTTAGAATGCTCTCAGCTAGAGCTATTAAGCTAATAACCTTGCTAGTAAACCATGCAATGGGAGATTCAAAGAGAAAAGAGCAAGAATGCCAATTTCTTCAAGAATCAACATGGAAATGCAATGCAATGCTATGCCAGAATGCAACTAAGCTATGAAAATGAAAGTATTACAAGCCTTACTAATTAAGCTAGGTGATTTAAACTAGAAATATAAAAGGAAATTAAACTAAAATGCCATGAAAGCTAAGCTAAATGTAAGAATGAAAGCTAGAATGCAAGAAGATCTCCAAAGCTCCAAAATCACCAAGAAAACTTGTAGCATAAGATTAGCATAAAGAGTGGGATCCTTTGAATGAGAAAAGAGCTCTCCTTTTAAAGATAAATGGACCATGGACATTAAGAGGCAAAAGATTTAATCAAGGGTGGAGTTTGAAAGTGGGAGCAATCCATGTGCACAAGTCTCCTCCAATGAGAAAGAAGTGTTGACTTTTGAGCCTCATGTGAGACAAAAAGGCCTTTTCTCCTTTTTATAAAATAAGAATAATGCTTTATTTGTGCAACTTAGGATAAGATGAAAGTGGGGGCTTTTTATTTAATAAAAGGGGGGGGAATTCCTTTTAATTAAATAAAGACTTAGGATAAAATGGTTAACCCATAGAATATAATTGAATAAATGATAGAATTAGGATTTGATCAAGGAAATTGATTTGATTGAAAATATTGATTTAAAAATAAAATATTGATTCAGGAAATTGATAAATTGAAGAATGGGGCCCAAAGTCTAGGCGACCATTTTAGGGTGCATACACAAATAACATTATCAAAATTTTCCTCAGAGATTTCTACAAAAAGAGAGGTATCATCAATAAATTGCTCAATGAACAAATCATTCTTGTTTGGTAGTGAAATACCCTTAATAGGGGATCCAAATTTTGAAGCCTTCAATATGTAGGAAAAATCATCAACAACAATCACATATAGGGCAGGAGCAAGGGGGAAACCCTATCTAATAGATCTTCCAAGAAGGATAGGATTGGAGAGCTCTCCATTCACCTCTATAACTATGGATGAATCTCTAAACAAAAAACTCACCCACTTGTAGAAATATGATGGAAAACCATATTGCTTTAACATAGATAGCACAAAATGCCATTCAATCCTATCATATGCCTTTTCAAAATCAAGAAGAATCATAACAACCTTCTGGTTATCTGCTTTGGCCCAATGCATTTCTTCCCAAGAAATGATCAAGTTTTCTAAGATGTACCTCCCTTTGATAAAGCCTGTCTGAGTCACTGAGATGATATCATTTAGGATATATGTGATTCTCCTAACCAACAATTTAGAAATAATCGTGTATGACATATTTAACAATGTGATGGGTCTCCAATTCTTAATTTGGATTTGTCTCCTTCTTTTGGAAGGAGTTTAATAAGACCTCTATTGATATTTTATCCTATAGTACCAACCTCAAAAACATACTCTTATAATTCAAAAAGCTCAATGGATAGCCAATCTTTATTGGTTTTATAGAATTCTGTCGGGAGTCCATCAATACCAAGGGTTTTACCATTAGCTAGGGACCCAATGACATCTTCAATTTCTTGGATTGAGATTCTTTTCTCAACATGTTGCTTTGGTCTTT
Organism: Chamaecyparis obtusa; assembly: GCA_027943335.1. Taxonomy (NCBI): domain Eukaryota; kingdom Viridiplantae; phylum Streptophyta; class Pinopsida; order Cupressales; family Cupressaceae; genus Chamaecyparis; species Chamaecyparis obtusa. Next base: position 168,300 of record BSBK01008561.1, on the reverse strand, counting down.
ATTGATTTTCCTTAGGATGATTTTTATACACTATTCCATACATTTCCGTTTGCCCTCATTATGTTCAGTGGTGAATAGATTTTTGTAAAACTCTACAAAGGCTTCCATAATCTTTTGGTTACTATTGCAAAATCCTTCCTCAGTCTGAATATCAAGAATCTCCTCTCTACACTATTTGGCTTTGATGATATCAAAAATGTATTTAGTCCCTTTATCCCCTTCTTTGATCCAGTTGGCTTTAGCTCTGATTTTTTGACGCTAAATTTTATATTGTTGAATGGATCTAAGATACCCTTTGGTCTCTACCAAATCTATTTCTAGCTCCACATCCCCACCTTTATCTTGTAATTGATTTTTCAATTTTTAGAAGTTTTGAGTTGAGAGTATTTTCCTAAAAATTCCTATCTTTGGCTTCCTTGGTGCTAATAGTCTGACATAGAATTCTCCAAGCCTCAATTAATTTCACATTTATCAATTGGGGAAGAATTTGGTAATCGAAACTTGGAGAGGATGGAGACCATTCTTAGAGCTCCCAAGTTGTCTTTATTATGTAGCAGAGAGGTATTAAGTTTGAAGAGGTGACTCTTGGTGATGCCTCTGGAATGACCATCCCGATCTTGGAAGGAGATACATGCATTGATAGGGGAGTGATCAAACATGATAGAAAGAGAGACACAATTAGGATAATGTCCTTGATCCTGGTGCAACATGAGGTCTAGCCTATTGATTTATATCCTATCAAGTCTGCAATAGATTATGTTCTTGTAGGCCTGATTATTACACCCAGTAAACCAAATGCCCTCATGGATGCCTTTCAAACCCTCCATTGGGTCAGATATGGAAAAATGTCTCTTGAATCTAGCCCAAAAGAAGTACTCATTGCCTTTCCACTCAAACTTTTATCCTCCTGAATTATCTTTAGAACATTCAATCATATTAAAATCTCTCACGAAGGTCCATGAAGCTGAAGGCGGGTTAGTAATTAACCAATCCCAAAGTTGAGCTCTTTCTCTATAGTCATTAAAAGCATAGATATTGCAGATTCCAATTATTTTTTCCTTGATCTTAAGAGTAACCCACAGGGCTCTATTGCATGGGGATAGTCCATGAGTGATGATTTTGTTACGCCATGTGGAACTAATTAGTATGGCCACACCTCCTCTATCCCTATCATGTCCTTAATATAAACATTTGGATTTGTCCCAAATGAATTTTAATACATTAAAGGCTTGGTAACCAATGACTTTAATTTCTTGTAGGCATAAGATATCTTTGTCCAAAATATTATTGCAACATCTTCTAACTATGAATTTCCTATCAGGCATTTCCAATCCTCTTACATTCCAACTGAATAGTTGTAGCTTCATCATTAACTAGATAGAGGGATTGAATTCTTGCACAATTTGGTGAAAAATTCAGGGATCTCCTTCCCTTTAGTCTTGTTTACCCTATCATTATTTTTAAGGCTATTACTCCTCTCATAGGTTTTTCTTTTCTTCTTTTTGCCAATGACTTCAATGAATCCACATTCAACCATTTTAGAATTAGTATTGAATTCTTTATCTACCAGTTCATCACTTCTCTATGGTGGAGGTATGGGAATTAGTCCATCATTAATATATCCTAAGGGGGGTTTATCTATAATGGTAGGGTTAGCATCTTTAGCTACCATTTTGATCCTAGATAGAGCAATTTGTTGGGCATTTTTACGACTAGTATTATCTTCATTAAGTTTCTCTCTCTAGGGACCATGATATATTATGGTTGAATAGAGTCCTGCTCTTTAGGTCCTGAGGAGGAATACTTGGTAGGTCAAACTTCATATTCTTCCTCAAACAAAGGATTATTTAAGGAAAAAAAAAGTGTCAGTCGGGGTATCAATAGTACCTTTGTCCTGATTTGGAATTTGATTACCACCATTATTGTTACCAGATTGAGAGTCTTTCTAGATATATTTTTAAAAAGGGAAATCTTTTCTATTATGTCCATTCATTTTACAGTGAAAGCATGCTCCAATGTCACCAAGTCTAGTAATAGCCCATTTGTAAACCTCATTGTCAAAGTTCAAAGAAATTTCATCCAGAAAAGTGACACTTGGGTTAAGTGCTAAAAGATACAGGCATTAAGATGAGGAAGAGTGATTTTGGCATTTTCAACTTGGAGAACCGACCCTAGAGGCTTAAGCATTTCGGCTAAAAAAGGCCAGAATTTGGGTTGGACTCCTTTGAGTTCCACCCAGAAAGGGGAGGCTTGGGAAACAACATGCTCATGGTTTCCTTTCAGAGACCATGGAAGGGCTCTAAACATGGTTTGTCCCACATTCTAGAAACTCTTATGCAAAAATTTCTCCTACATTGCACGATTCTTAAGAAATACAACAAAAAACCCTTTTTGAATCATACAAATGAAACTAACAATAATACCAAGCTTTTTGACCCATAAATTGTTAAACCAATCATCGAGGAATTCACGAGCAGGAAGAAACTTTAAATCCATGCAAACAAAGAATACTACAACATTATCATTAATCAATTTCAACATCACATTATGTAAATATTCAAAAAGCCAAGTAAAATTATGAGCAAGTCTAAAAACAAATGATAGAGGAGCCACACATTTGGATGTTGTTGTCACTTACTCATCAAAATTGTTGACAAAATTGTTGATTTTGATGAAATTCTTTGGTTTTTGAAAGTATTGAAGGATGTGGCATCACTCTTATCAACCAAATCCATTGGAGTGGTGCTATCAAACTGACTCAGTTGAAGCTAATAATTATGAAGCATTGTGCACAATTGAGTTGTTAGAAAGTCCACCAAGATAACTGAGAGGGGGGGGGGTTAATCAGTTATCAGATAAATACAATTCTTTTCTGCATTAAAATATTTCAACCATGTAATCAATGTAAACAATAACCATATCAAGATGAACATACACAACAACATAATAACACAAGACATGTTAACTAGGGAACCTCTTGATCAGAGAGTAAACCCCGGTGGGAATGATGCCCACAAAATATGTACCAATATGAAAATTATTTGTGAGAGGATGGACTCTATTAAGAGCCTTATGAAATACATTCAATACATATGAGTCCCTATTAGGAGACTTTGAATCCCTATTAAAAGATTATAACTCTGTTAGGAGTTATGGAAGACAGAAACACCCATTGTCAAGGGCAAGATCACTGAACACACTATCCAACTAATCTCTATATTACTCAACAAAATAATACCAAATAATTATAGATCTCAGCAACTTATCTTTTCTCCTATGTCTGTGCCAAACCTCACCAGCTACTTCATCAGATCTCAATACCAGATCTCTGTACTTCGCATATCCTCTTACAACATATATTGCTTAATTTCGTAATTCAGTTTCATACTATCTTTCATATCCTTTTAGAATTAAGGAAAACAATCCTTCCTTTATACCACACTTAAATAATTACAAATGAGTCGGCCAACAAGGCTTAACCAATTACAAAAATTAAACTTCCACATGTTACATAATATTTCACAATTACATAAAAATTATTGGCTTCCAAACAAAATAATTCTTCACTCATGCAACCTCTGACCTTGTTGTCACATCCACATCACTATCATAATGTCTTTATCAATTGTATAACTTCGCATGCCTAGATTTTATCCCGATTAGGAGATATCATCTAGTTTCCACAAGCCGCACTGCTTGAATACTGCTTCCACTAATTTACACATAATTGTCATGAATAATTGAATTTCCATGCACGCTCTTAACCATAATCTCAAGATATAACATAGAGTAAGTCCTCAACTCCACATATCTTGATCTGCAATACTCTACGTGCACTAATTCAAACACTGTCTGCTCCTCTGCTAATCTCCAGTAGATCACTGTGTTGACATCAATGACAATCACAGTCATGAATGCAACATACAACTGCTACATAATGGCTATGAAAACTCCCCCATAGGATATATTCCACATTCATTCCTAACATGAGTAGAAGAAGAGAATTCAAAAATTAGAATCTTATTTGTAATGTCTTTTTGTAAATTACAAATAAAAGTGTGTTGCACATCAATATGAGGCACATGATAAGAAATTTGAGCATGCAAATGTTTAAATCAACCAATGAAATTAGTCACTTTTTATTTAACATCTTGTTTATAATACATCAAGTTAGTAAAACAAATCTTATGACCAATATTGTTTTGAAATAGTTGGATGAAAGCATTAGCAAGTTTTTGGAAAGAATCAACATAATAAGGAGGAAAAGAACAATACCATTGTAAGGATTTATCTTGAAAGGTTCTAGTAAAAATTTAGCCATGAACCTATGATCAGGAGACAAATCACTACACAAGGTTTGAAAAGTTTTGACATGGATCAAAGGATCACCTTTACCATTGCAAGTCTCTAAGTGAGGGATATCTATGTATTAAGGAATAACAACATGAATAATATCCAAGGAAAAAGGACTAGAAATATCACAAGTGAGAATGTTAAACTTAGATCGAGTCATGGAAGTAATTTGTTGTTACAAAGAAGACACAATTTGAGCCAAACTATTAATAGTGTATTTGGTAGAAAGAATGGTAGGAGAGACTTTTGAAATATTTGGAGCATTATGAGAAATTTAAGGGAAAGTGGAGTATGAAAAGGGAACACTATTGTAAGTGGACATTGATCAAGGTAAATAAACACATGACACTATAAGGAATAGTGGAAACAGTAGGATTAGGAATGCTAACATGTGCAGGATTGATATTTTGAATTGAATTTATTATGGTAGGTACAACATAAGTAGGCACACTGGGAATAGAGGTGGAAATAGTCATAGAAGTCTCAGTACTAGTGATAGGTGGAATGAAATTAGCTGTTGAGCACAATACCGAATAGGCTTAACATTGTTATCAATGAGATGAGAGATACTATGCAATATATTGACACCATGTTCATCATTATGAATTCTCTTCCTTAAGCCTTCTACAAATATATAACCTCGAGATTAGAGTTTTCTTGTCCTAACCATTGTTCAAAATTTTCAAAGTCAATGGAGAGTTTTTGAACTTACATAGGAGGTACTTTTAAGGCCTCATATTCATCATAAAAATAATGGGAAGAGTTTTTTTCAATGATAGGATTAATGTCATTAGGATGGATGTTGGTATCATCAAGATTCCTAACAAAGATAGGGAACTCAGGATCAAAAGAACCCATAAGTCTATGGATTTTCCTAAACTAAATGCTATAAGTAGGACTCAAAGTGATAACACTCATGCATATGGGAATGAAAGAAAATGTAGATATAATGCAAAAACATGATTTGAAAGATATATGCAAATGAAAATTTAAAAGTACGTCTAATTATCAAATTTAAAGATCTAATGTAAAGTGTGAAAAGTAGATCTAGATCTAATTACCAACATGAGAAGCATGTCATGCACATAATGTAGATCTAATAAAGATTATGATAATAATATGATCTAATACAATGTATACAAGGAGATCTAGACACAAAATCATATTTATAAAGAGATAAAAGTATACATCTAGATGCATACAATGAGATAAATGCACACAAAGAGGATCTACCCACCAAATCAAAAGCATATATGAGGAGTCAATCTCACCAAAATGTATAAAATAAAAGGGTAGAAATTTAAATAGGTAGATAAATTACCACTATTTTCACCAATTTTACATTCGAAAGGAAGATGCCCCCAATAGGCTCAAAAGGAGACTTGAGCGCTAATCAGGGACAATGGTCCATTGCTAAAATGATGTGATTGATGAATTGGGGATGATGAATTCATGTGATTAAAATTATAATTTAGACAAGGATGCAAAAAACTGGAAATAACATACTGATATTGAATAGAAAAGTACAAATTTAGGAAGCAGAGATGAAGACTGACCTATGAGTAAAATCTGAGCAGAAAATGGTAGGAACTAGCTGAAACTCATCTTGTACCTAGGTATAGGCCACTAATCGTATCTTGTACCAAGCAAAATTGACTAAATTTTTTTGGGTCTATCTAACTATTCCTGATCTATTTGATCCTGATAGGGTGGCTCTGCAACTTGTTCTTGCACATATAAAAATGGGGAAAAGGGGGTTTTCCTTTGTCAAACCCTTGTTTAGGAACCAACCTTGAAAATAGATACAAATTCCATAAAGGAAAGTGTATAAAATCACAAATGGTAGATTTACCTTGCATAAACCCTCGTGGATGAATGTAGAATTTTCTCATACCCGTGAAGATGCTTAAATGTGCTTAGAATCCAAAGAGTTGACCTAGGAATGTGATGTATAATCAAGGATTCCCTCACAAATACATGGATCTATGATTTCCACTCCTAGATCAAGTGAATGTTGATATGCTTTTTAATTCATTTGCAAAGGAGAGATAAGAAGGAATGAATGATGAATCTTCTTGCCTAATTGATAATTCCTCTACTTTTCCATCATGCGAGAGAAAATTTATTCAATTAGATAAGATTTTCATTTACTTGATAGATCTTGAATAAAATGAAGGCTTGGAGATCTTAAATTGGGATGTTTGCCTTCAAATCTTGAATATAAATGCTTAATTACTCTTGATTTCTTGAAAAATTGATAGCTTGATTGTCAAAATGCTTGCACATAGTTGATGAATACAAAAAGAGGAGATAACAGGTCCTTTTATACTTTAATCCCTCATTTTGGGATTCAAATTTGATCTAGGCCGACCTCAAATCAAGAAATCTCGCTAATACCCCAACATCGAGCCCTGGGAAAATTTTGGGCCCCAAATTCCTGAGACAAGTCACCAATGGAGGCCTAGACCTTGGGAAATGAGACAAAATTATAGGGGATGCTAGGATTGAATAAAGGAAGCGGGGGGAGAACATATAGGTTTCTAGGATCAAGCATAATGAACATTCCAACCTATAAATTGCCAAAATGGGGCCTAAGAGGTCCTAAAGCATCCAATTATGGGTGCTAACTTTTTAAGACTATGCACATAGTAACTGGTAATGTCTTGTTTGGGATTTATTTTTTTTGTATAAATGTTAATTTCAATATTTTTGCACCATCTTCAACCACTGATATAGCTAATAGCCAACTAGCTTGTAGGTACTATTGTGTCATTTCATAGTTTACCTGCAACCACTGTTGTGTAGCTAGTTTCATTTCCAACTTCTTTATCTTTTCAATAAAGTTTTTTCTTTTAGTTTAGCTTCCTTTGTGAAATTGATATAATAGCATAAAGTATCCCATAGTGCACATACAATGTAAACCCATGTCACAAGTTTACACTTCCTTTGTTGATAGTTTAATGGACCTATGTAGGAAAAATAGTACTTAACAAATGATTAGTTATCTTATTAAGTGTGCGCATTGAGTTGCATGCACCAATATATTTCATTTAGAGAATCTGGTCATTTTTGGTGTCATTGTTGAGGATGGTGTCAAACTATAAGATTATCTAAGTTTTTAAAACACTTTTTCTTATTTTACTAGAACCATAATTTTAATTCAAGGTGGCTTAGATCGGTAAAAAAATTAATAGGTTACCACAATTAGATCTAGCAAAAAAAAGGGATTTTGGATCTATGAAATACATTAACCAAAAGACAATGTCATTAACAAAATGTTTCAAACAAAAAGAAGAGAGCAAGGTTGAAATTAATGAAGACATGTTCTCTACCATTGTAGAGGAACTTTATTCAATAATTGATGTCAAGATATAATTTATTGAATCACTTAACTATCAAAATGAAAAGGTGATGGTTTATTAGACAAAAGAGAACGACATTATTTTGAAAATGAAGAAGCTAACACATGCAAGATTTTTGGTCAAGATGAACATGATGTCAAATCAAAACTCTTGCTTCAAGAAGAGAGTTGACATAAAGTCAAAATTAATCCTTTCATGAAGTATAGAAGATATTAAATAAGACTAATTTTGGGATGACTTAGAGGTGTTTTTCTCAACCCCAAATGAAAAAACATCATCATTTGTAGAGAAAAATCATGAGCAACATTAGTATAGTTCAAAAATTTATGTGTTTATGTCAAATCAGTCACAGAAAATGGACTTCAAAAATTGAGAAGAGGATGAAGAAGCATGCCATTAACACAAATCCATCAAGGAGGGTTCATTTTTGTTTTCTTTCATGAGGGCGTCTTATAAGGCATATAGTTTTGATGGAGCTAAATAAAACATCACAACCTATGTTTACACCCAAACATGAAGTTACAATTATAGACGAAGATTAAAATACAGCTACACTTGAAGAATAATTATTTCAATTTATTTATGAACTTAAATAATAGTATTCATTGTCAACATGGAGTAATAAACCAGTTTTTTAGTGTCTTTCCAAAAAAATTGCAGATATTTATTAAGTTTCTACTAATTTTGCAACTATTTTTGGTTTCTCATAAGCATGTCCAACATTGTAAGTTGTTGAGGAAGATAATTATTTCATAGAACTAGTCAATGCTTTTGTTTGAGAGAGTGTTTTTTCCTCGTTAGTGTATGCCAGGATACATTTTTCATTTAATTAGTGGTGTTGTATATTGTATTAGATGTTATTTTTTCTTAAGCATAGTTAGCTAGGTGTCATCTAATGTAGTTGGTTCCCTAGTTCTTATTGTTTAAATGACTATTTTTGAGGTTTTCAAAACTAGTTTTTTTAATCATATTTGAAGTCATTTATCTTTCAAGGTTGTGAGTTATTCATATCTTGAATTTTGAAAGAGAGTCTTTGCAAATGTTGTCAAAAAGTTTTCATTAGGTTCCAAAATTTTCCAAATTATGGATTATCCACTATGAAAATTCCCTTCATGCTCTTCCTGGTTACCTCCCCTATGAAAGTCTATTGTTGCCTTGACATCTTGAGGGTAAAATTTACTTCCATCTTTACCCAAATCTCACTTATTGTCCTTCGTGAACACCTAGAAAGAATCCAAATTCTACACTTAGATTTTGTCTATCAACTTCCCTTCTCCACTTTATATATGTTTGCCTTAGCTATATCTAGACACTTCCTTTTTAATGAGTACCAAGGTACTCAATAGCCTCAACACATCTTCCTTGGCATGTGATGAATTTAATGTCTTCACTCCATGCAATGATGGCCCTACAAGATCTCTCCAATCTTCAAATTATTTCCTCAAATGGTTTTAACACCTCTAAGTGGTCATGAATCTACCTTTAATGACTATTGGGGGGAGAGAAACAACAACAAAATTTCAAATTTAAATTACCACCAATAGAAGTGTGAGATAAATAGGATACTCTTGCCCCTATCATTGAAATTCTGATTCCATGAGAGCAAAATTCTAACATCTACTATCCAATAGTACTACTAAGAGGTCAAATCCAATCTTTCCCTATTAATGCACTAGAAGTATTTTATCATTTTTTATGTTCCCTATTCTTTCAAGGACAACCCAACTTTAGACATAGTATCTGCAACTTCATTTCCTTCATGCTTTACATAGGATACTTTAAAGCCTTTAAAGGATTCAATCAAAGAGTTGATCTTTCTAATTAACTTATCTAAATACCAAACAATTGATTCCATTTTCATGGTCACATTAAAAATTATGAATAAATCTCCCTCTAAATGAAGTTTATTTAATTTGAGGGACTTTTCCATTTTGATTACCAATAGGGTTGCTTGAACTTCAGCCTCATTATTTGCACCCTCAACCAAAATCTTTGTCCCAATCACAAGATTATTACTTGTCCAGTATAATTCCACATAAAAAATACTATAATTCCCCAAGTTGCCTTTTGAGGCACCATGAAAATTAATCTTGATCTATTCTTTCTATGGTGGCTCTCATATCCCATATCACCCATGCTTTGAATAAACTCATTAATATTATAAACAACTAGTTTATCTACTTTCCAAGTTACTTAACCAATTGTAGGAAAGGAATTTTGGAAATAAAAGAAAATACATACCAACAGTGGTCCAGACTTCAATGTATTTATTTTTGCTTTCCTTATGGTGTGTTAGTGCTCAAAATTGTAGATGATCAAAACTTAATCAGAAAAATCTGATTTATAACTCTAGCAGTCCCAATAGATACATCAGTAATAATCAACACTAAGGTACTAAGGATTTACAATCCTTCTTCTCTTTGAGCTTAAAGCTTCAAGTGGGTATTACCTCTCAAGATTGAATTCTTCAAATATCACAATTATGACTTGTATACTTGATATAGATCTAACCATATAACTCATACAATTTAAAGTAAATCATTTTAATTTGATTGATGATGAAAATAACTGCAAAATAACCACAGACCAGTGCTGAATCCTAGGGCATCAAAGTCAATAAATGCACATCTACAGAAACTCTCTCAAGTCCAACACACCCAAACCCCAGATAAAATGCCTTACAAATTACCCTTTTATGCATAAATCATATCATCTAATCCATATATGAAGACTGAAAACCTAGAGACCTCACTCAAGATTTACCCCTCCCTTGAAAGGAACTTAAATTTCAACCCCACTATCTACCTTGTAGACATATATATCTAAGATGCCTTGCGAATTTAAACACACAGAGAAATAAAAACCATACATGAAGACAACAAAAGATATGCATGGAAACTTAGTATATTTTATTGATAAATTTCCTGCATCAGTACATTCAAAGAAACTGGATTCTTGAGAATCAAAAACTAAATCTATAAGCTCCTATGACAATAAGTATTTTCACCACCCTTTGGTGTGAGTTTAAACTTTCTAAATATAGAGAGACCACCTTGGGATCCTTGAGAAAAGGATGCAACAAGCTATGGGTGGCTATGATAGTGACTTGCACTAGAATACAAAAGAGTTAAAGCCTTTAATAGAAAAGAGGGAAAGTAGCACCTGAAGTTGTTTCTTCTGTGTTGAACTTCCATTTGAGCTTGCACCTTTGTCTGCCGGTATTCAGAGAAACTCCAAATTTTGTTACATAAATGATGACCACCTAACCAGCTAACTTACATCATCCTTTATATGATCAGTTGTTCTCCTTGTGCTCATAGGCCAGGTGGATTGCTAGAACTCATTCATCTTCAAAATCATCAAGGTCATCTGTTGCAGGCTTACTTATCTTGGGCTTTGTCATATTGTCCCATGTAGTAACCTATTCTTCTGTGGGCCATGGAAACTATTGAATGCTCTGCATTTGTTTCTTCTGCCTCTCCCATCTTGCATCAGCAATCTGCCTTATATCCGTGAAGAACTTGCTGAAGTCCATCTCTACCTTGAAAGCTTCATCCAAATCTGTGTTGAAGTAATCTATATCAACCTCATTGCTATCTTTAAGGAAAACCTCCTTCTTAGGCAATAAGAGATCAAAATTTGACCTCCATGTATCCAAATTATTTACTTCTCCTTCCTTTGTTCTCACCTGAAATGAACCTATTGAAACCAGGTCCAAACATTGCCATTTTTGCATCAATTTGATTAGCCTTACCCTTGAAGAAAGATGAAGCAACACCAATCTTTGAAATTTCAACTTCCACTTGCAAAACTAGTTCTAGGATGTCATTCCTTAGAGACTGCACTGCTTCTAGTCTTTCAAACAATGATTCCCTTGTTTACCAAGTTGAATGAAAAGTACTCAAAATAGAAATAAAATTGTTTACCTCACTTTGTAAACTAGGCAACTTATTATATGTAGTATAAACTACCTCTACCTTATCATTCAAAACTTCTACCCTATGTTGCAAAATTTTCAACAAGGATTGCACAACAACCTCAGTCTTTTCTTTGTCCACTTTCTCTTTTGTTGCAGCAACTTCCTCTTCATTTACACTTTGAACTTCCGGTAGTGCAAGCTATTCTGGTGGTGTAGGGGCAACTGTAGGCATGTTAAAGATTTGTTGTTGCAACTCCTCCACACATTTCTCTAATTCTTTCTCTTTTATTATATGTATCTCTCTATCCCTCACCAATGCACTATAATCTTCAAAAAGGTTTTGATGCCTATTAGATAGTTGCTTGGTTTTGTCTTCATTTAACCTAGCAAAATGAGTTAGCACCTGTGAGATCTCAAGATCTCCAATGTTGTGGATTGACCACACAATTTTGTCACCATCCATCTTCTCTTGGATATTAACTGGGGAAGGGTTTTGATCCTTTGGTTAGAGGCTCCACACGACCAATGCCTGACTCTTAAGGCTATATCCAAACCCTTTTATCAAATACCCCACTTGGGTTTCTAAAATCAAGTTAACATTATCTTGCTTCCTGATCTAGTCAATCACAAAAGATGAAGCTAGGTCCCAATTTGGTACAAGCAACATTTTGTTGGCCTTTAATAGTTTCTTATCTTCCTTAGGGGTTATGGTTTCAGACTCAGGATCATACTCTTTCAAAACCTAGACTGCCTCATTAGGTACTTGCTCCTCCTCTGTGATTTGTATAGTTGCTTGAGCCATACTAAGAAGCTCTTGAATTCATCTGATTTGATGAAATTATCATCCTTCAAGAAAGCTTCTTGTTCTAATATCCTCTCATCTCTACCTAAGGCCAAGGGAAAGTCAACTTCTTCTGTTACAATTTTTTGTTTTCTCCTATCTTCCCTGATCTTTTGCCTGAGTCTATGATCATGGGCTCTATCTCCTCAAAAGAGAGCCTTTACTCTATCTCCTTTCTTCTCAAGGACCCTTGCTTATGAAGACTCTCCTATTTGCAATTTTTGCTTCTTGTGAGGAGGCTCACTAGTATCCTAAGAGATAGGAAGCTCTGTTAGATCCATTATTATATTTTCTTCTCCTTCTTGCCTAATAGGAGACCCTTGTTCCAAAGCAGGAGGACTGTATACTGGATAGCCTCCATCACTATCCTCATAGTCTAATTCTGAGTGTTCTCCTTTTCCCTATCTTTTTCATCTATTTGGTCCTCAATTGAGTTGACCAATGTGTGGAAATTATCCATCATCATATCTAGCTTTTGTAGATAAGGCACTGTAGGATAGAAACCCCCAAAGGACAACCCCTTTGCTTTCATCATTTTTTCAAGTCTCAACAATTCATTGAATTGTTCTTCTATCCTTTCTATCTTATCCTCCTCAATGATGTTTCTGATGATGTCCTCCTCTGGAAACTCCTCATGTCTATTATTTATTGGAATGGAAGAAATGTAATATTTCCTAGCCATTACAATGAAGTTCTTTGTATCAACATACCTCGGCACACCAACATCCATTTTATACTGACCTAACCAATCATTCAATTTACTAAATGCATTCTTCCCAATGGTGAAGTTGCATATTCTGAAATGCCTTGGGGTAAATGTTCCCTTTCTATGGGGAGCCAAGTGTTCTTTGTCAGTCAGCACGAGCTGCCAAATAATTTCTAAGAAGGCAATTCTTGGTGGAACAAAAAATGGTAGAACATGGGGTGGCTGGGGGCATCCATAAACTCTTATTATCGTGTAAGTCTTCTCATAATAGAAGTCTCCCCAGTTGTGATCTTTAGGCCACTTATCAATAAATTGTCGAGGCCTTAGTAGTTGTAGAGCCTTAACTGGTAGCCTTGAAAAATTTAACCCTAGGCTGATCAAGATAGGCTGCACCATCCAATTTTGAAAAGCACATAAATCACAATTAGGGCAAGTAGGGCTCCAAGCTCCTATCCAAAATTGTACTGGGTTGGGTTGACCATTCCACATCATCTGAGGAATAGGTTATCCAAATCCATAATGTTGTAATTGTAGAACAAAATGAAATGCATTAATAATGAGTAATGCAAAACCTTGGAGAGGCTTCCCTCTTTCTTATTGCCTCCAAACCTTCATGCATTCTGTTAACGACGTACCCAATGTAGTCATATCCTTTTCTTGTGTGCATTTTCTATGAGTCTAACACCATCATCAGGATGTCAGATGTAATTCTTTCTGATCCACCATCTACTCCCAGCACTCTACATAAACCATAAGCAATATACTTCACATAGAAGCATAAGTCTTTGTAAAAGTAAGGGGTTGACCCAACCATTGGTGTAATGTAGTTTCTGTTGGTTCATGGAACATGGCTTTGAATATCCTTAGACACAATGATAGATTCCTAAGTATACTTATTGGCCTGGGCTTGTAAATTGATTTCTGTAGCCATGGGAATACGGATACCAAAAGCCTTCATAAATGAATTTCTATCAAATGTGACTAGAGATGAGCCATCCTCTCTCCTAATTGTCTTTGATAAAGGGTCATATTTATTGGCCAAAGTAATGAGTAAGTCTACATCTATAAAAACATTAGGTACTATCAATCTGGCTAGCCCGGATGTCCAAGGGTTTGACACAGGCACTGGACTATCAACACTCTTGTAAAATTACCTAAAGAGGCACATCCCAGACACATCCCTAGTCTTTGCATCTCTATAATTAGATAGATCATCAACTAAGAGTTCATCACTAACCTTTTTATTCTGCGATGACCCAGGCAGCAGAGTGAGAAACTCATCTGAGAAGCTTTCCTTCTATTTTTCCTTGGATCCTTTGCTTGTGGAAGCTCCGCTAGTTGAAGGTTGACTCATTTTGACTATGATTGTGAATTCTTCTAAAAAATTTGAACTTCTTTGAATTTCTTAATCACTAAAAGACTCACAGATTCTCATAATTCTCTAGCTCTGGCTCTCCTGAAGGCTTGGTAATTTTAGAATAAGTGACAATTAGCTGTATTTATTTTAGAAAATTGAATGCGATTTCCCTTTTGAGACTTCAAACTCTATAATTCATGTCACTTCTGCCATTACTTGACATGCCCCGAACTTCAAATCACTAGCCGTGAGATGAGATAATGATAGGTAATCAAATTTGATTTTCTGGCGACCTCGTGACTACACATCTAATCATAGTCACTGAAAGGCTTGGCACTTTTTCATATTCTTCAGAGATTAAGCGACCAAAAGGAAATCTCCAAGTTGCTGGATGAATTTACCTTTTATGATTTCTTCTTGAGATTCAGCGACTACCGTTAGATCTTAATATGACGGTCCATCTTAAGTCCTTTTACTTTTAATTTTCTACATTCGGAGACTCAATGACTATAGTTTCCTCGTAGTCACTGCAATATTCATTACTTATCAAATTTATCCCGAGATCTGGTGACTATAGTCTTTCCTAAGTCTCTTTTCCTTATTTCCTTATTGAGAGACTTAGCGACTACATAGTGAGTCTCCTAATCGCCAGAACTTGTTGACTTTTCAAACTTCTTATTGAGATTTCCCGACTTCACCCATCTGGAGACTTGGCGACTACAGAGAAGTCTCTTAATCGCTAGAACTTTATTCAAGTATTCATTTCTTCTCACAACTTCACGACAACCACAAGATCTTAATCTAACAACAATCACTTAGTCTCGACATCTTTTGGATGACATCACTTTTATCTAGTGATTAAGAGATAACCATTAGATCCAAACTCATAAAGAACAAAATCAACGGTAGTCACTTAATCTCTGCATTTTCATTCTAACTTTGACTTCCTTTGGAGACCTGGAGACTAAACCTTTCTGGAGATCTGGTGATTGAAAGTAGAAAATCTCTAATTTATTACTTCTGGAGACTCAGCAACTATATTTCATTTTGCAAT
This sequence comes from Chamaecyparis obtusa, assembly GCA_027943335.1. Taxonomy (NCBI): domain Eukaryota; kingdom Viridiplantae; phylum Streptophyta; class Pinopsida; order Cupressales; family Cupressaceae; genus Chamaecyparis; species Chamaecyparis obtusa. The sequence continues at coordinate 152,708 of BSBK01008561.1, read as the reverse complement.
CACTGAGAAATTATTATTTCGTTATTTCATTCTTCGACCAATCAGGAGAGAACACATCATCAAATCTGGCAAACAGATTCATATCTTTTTCATTTTTTGACCTTAGCTGATAGTTAACCTTTAGTCATCTTGCGATCACATGACTAAGGTTACCTTCCAGTCACTCAATGATTTTCTTAACCTGAGTTTACTTTCGAGACTGGGTGACAAAGCATTTCTCATGGTCAGTGCAACTTTTCTTAACTCATGGTTCAACTAGGAGATAATGCGACCACCACCCGATTACACTTATATCAACGACTCAGATTTAATCTTTGAAAACCTTTAACTTAACCCATCATCTTCTAGCAATCACATGACTGAAGATATCTCACAGTCTCTTAATATTTCTCTTTGCTCTAGTTAAATTTGGAGACTACACAAAACCTTTATTCACCAAGTTGCTTGATGACCTTTTAATCTCAATTAGACTGTGAGATATAACATTGATCATTGATCCTTCCTCCATCTTACGGTTGTCACCAGATCACTGAATGCTTATAACATAACCATCAGGATTCTGAGGATACACAACTACCACAATCACTGGGTTGCTGGATAAAAACATTATCCACCAGAACACTGGGAGATTTGGCGGCTGAAAAGATCATAACTGCCATCCTTTATATGGAGACCTAGCGACTAAGGAGAATACTCATAATCGCTGAAGCTTTGGTCATTTCATCATTTCATTAAGAGATCACCTGAATGAAGGCCTTTTGTGTCTAGAGATTTAGCGACTAAAGTTGCCTTCGAAATATTTACCACCAATAGTCGCTAGATCTCACAAAGATCATTTGGAGACTTGGCAACCAAGAACATCCACTGAGTCTTATGAAGATAAGGAATATTCTCCATCCTTAAGGAGATCGCGTGACAAAGGCATTTCTGAATCACCAGACTAAGAGGAATATTCTGAATACTTTTGGAGACTGGGCGACTAGACGGTAGACATAAAGCGCATATGCTTAAAGACTTACTTAAGTGATCTTGAAAAGTAATGGCAAAATAGAACCCGGTTAGGTTTTTGTAGGGTTTTTGGACTTTCACAAGCATTTTGACCTAGTGTCTAGGGTTTTTCAGCATTACAGACAATTTTAGCATCTTTGGACATGATAATTTATGGGAAAAATAACACAAGAGCAGGGAAAACTATCAAAGAAGCAAGAAATAAAATGCTACCTTGAAAAATTTTAAAATATTACCAACAGTGGCTCTCTCTAAGGATGCTTAAATACCAATTTACAATAAGAAGCCAGAATCTCTGGGTGGCAGACCAATTAAAATTTAACCTACGGCGCGAAAATTAACACACGACTTGAAATAAAATACACCTATACACTAAGGGACTACTGTGCATGGAACATAAGTCATTTTAATTAAAGAAAAAATTTAGGAATTGTCCATGCACTGGCAATTTGTGTTCTTCACCATCCATATTTTTTAGGAAATAAGAATCTTTCCCATGGGTTTGATGGATAATATAGGGACCCAACCATAATGATTCAAATTTTTTATGCTTCCCCTTATCCTCACTTCTTACATTCCATTGAAGGACCAAATCTTCAAGCTGAAATTTCCTAATAGTTGCCCTCTTATCAAACAAGTATTTCATCTTTTGTTGTAGTGTGATGTTCTCCTTTTGGCCTTCTCTTCTTGTTTCATCTAATTCAACAAGCTGGAGCACTCTATCTTCCAGAGGATCAGACATTTCCAAATCTTCTTCTTGTATAAATTTGTAAATGGGCAACAAATTATTCATAGGAAGCCTTTATTTAATACCATACACCATCTCAAAAGGAGACTTGCATGTGGCTCTCTTTTTTGTGATCCTATCCACCCATAAAGCTAATTTAAGCTTTGAATGACAAGTTCTCTTGTTCTTTTCTAAGGTCTTCTTCAAGATCTACATAATACTCTTATTGCTTGATTCTGCTTGCGCATTAGCTTGTGGGTGATATGGGTAAGAATATGACATCACTATGCCCAATTCTAGACAAAAGTCCTTGAATTCTTGTGATCTAAAACTCATTGCATTGTCCACCACTATTTTGATAGGAACACCAAATTTTGTAACAATGTTATCCATCAAGAAATCAATAACAACTGTGCTTGTAGCTTTCTTTGTTGGGATTGCTTCAATCCACTTAGTAAAGTAATCAGTAGCTACAATTATCCAGCTATGACCTCCATTGGATTTCTCAGTAAACTCTCTAATGAAATCAATACCCCACATAGCAAAGGGAGCTTCTGCTACCACATGATTCAACATTAATGCTCCTGAGAATTTCAACTTGTTTGAAAACCTCTGGCATGGTTCACACTTTCTAACAAATGCATGGGTATCTTTGCACAACACAGGCCGGTAATACCTAGCCCTCACTATCTTATGAGCAGTTGCCCTAGCTGAATGGTGTCCTCCACACATTCCAGAATGCATTTCTTTGTCCTTTGTCTAAACATAACAGCAAGATTCCATCATTATCCTTCCAATACAAATCACCCTGTATAATACATATCTCTGGGCTTGCAATTTTAAACTTCTTCTCTGATTATTATTAAGGCCCTTGGGGCAGATAGCATCTTTGAGGAGAAATACTATATTTGTGTACCAAGGCTGCATTTCAATGCTGGTGACATCTTTTCCATTTAGATCAACATGGTTAACCTGAATCAAGTCCATATTTTCTTCAGTCATCAACTTTGCTAGACCTAGTCTTCTGACAAGTTTAGTGATGTGAAGTTCTAAATCAAACTCCTGGATTCTGTTAATCCATTTGCATCTTTTGCCTATGACCTCATTCTGTGCTAGAATATCTTTGATTGTAGCATGAGGGACATGTGCATTTACTTTTGCACAAACAAGATAAGGTATGAATGCTTTGACAACTTTTACCAGAGTGTAAGCTTGTTTTTCCATTAGCTCATAATTCAGTTCTACTAACTATAATGACTTGCTGAAAAAGGCAATGGGGTGCTCAAATCCTTCATCATCCTTCTGTAACAAGATTGTTGCAATGGTGTGAAAAGATGCAAAAGAGAATAGAGAGAAATGCTTGGAATAATTAGGATATATCATAACAGGACCCTCCTGAATTGTTTTCTTTATCTTCTCAAAGACTTCTTGTGCTTCTTGATCCCAAAGAAATTTTACATCTTTCTTTAGTAACTTAACAATGGGTTTAACCAATTCAGCAAAATTTGCAATAAATCTTCTGACAAAATTTATTTGTCCCAGGAAAGACTGGACACCTTTGATATTTTTGGGGGCAAGGACCTTGTTAATAGCTTCTACCCTTTCAGGATCAATTCTCACTCCCTCTTTAGACACTATGTGGCCCAGTAGATTTCCCTCAGTAACAACAAAGTGGCATTTCTTAGGATTCAGAGAGATACCATACTCTAGAGCCTTCATCAGAACCTTTTCTAAGTGATTACAATGATCCTTAGCCTTCTTAGAATATGCAGTCAAATCATCTTGATATACAACCATGAGGACATCAATAAGGTCCTTAAAAGCTACATCCATCACTCTTTGAAAAGTTGCTCCGACAATTTTTAAACCAAATGGCATCCTGACATACACATGGTTCCCCAAGGGGTAGTAAATGTTGTCTTGAATTCCTCTGATTCTTTGACTAGGACCTGGTTATATCCTGAAAATCCATCCATCATGGACAACAAATCACAGCTAGTTACCTTATGAAGCATAGCTTCCATACTAGGTAGTCCATAGTTGTCTTTGAGTGAAGCAACATTTAAATTTTTGAAATCCACACATAGCCTTATGTCACCACTCTTCTTTCTGACTGGTACCAAGTTTGAGACCCAAGAAGAATGCCTAATGGGCTCAATTATGCCTGCATCCCTTAGCTTGGTTAATTTAGTTTGCATTTTGGTAGCCAACAAGGGATTAATGGGCCTTTGCTTCTACCTGAAGGGTTTAGTGTCATCTTTTAAAGGAATCTCATGCTAAAACAAGTTTGCCCTATAAGCTTTAAGATCATCATATGACCAACCAAAAACATGTTTATATTTTTTGAGCAGTCTTACTAAATTATTTCTCACATCTATATTGAGACGTTTTCCATTGTAGACAATCTAAGGGGAAGTCTCTGACCCTAATTTTATTTCCTCTAGGTCATCCACTTTGGCATTGGACTTCTGAGACATGTGACTATCATTTATTTTGAACATTCCTTCCAACTCAACCAAACCCTTGGGGATATGGTTTGAAGGTAACTGAACAATCTCATTTCCCATGACATAGTCTTTCCCATTAACCACCTCTTGGTAATCATCAAAATCAATATGATGACCATCATACTGATCTGAGCCTTGGATAAACCTTAAGATGTCATTATCATCTTCAAAGACTTGCCAATTACAAATATTATTAGGGACAACAAGCCTACTTTTCACTTCCAATTTTGATACTCCAGTAAGAGTTGCATCATTGCTTTTTAATGCAACATTTGCAAGGAAGTCCACCATAATATTTTTTTGACCTTTCTACCCACAGAATATTGAAAGCATCAAAAAATTCAATTCTATCTGAGACAACATATTTGTATAACTTAAGTCTATCATCCTTTGCAACATATTGTGATATGATCTGAGCAATGATTAATTGGGAATCTCCATAAACTTTTAAACATCTTATACCATGTTTGATTGCAATATCTAATCCCAAAATCAAAGCTTCATATTCAACAATGTTATTTTTGCATTGGAAAGTCAACAGAAAAGAGTATTTAAAGGTAATACCTGATGGGGATATCAATAAAACACCATCTCTAGAGCCCTCTTTAGAGCATCCACCATCAAAGTATAGTTGTCATAATCCATCTTGTTGTAAGAGGAACTCATCAACAATAGGGTCAGTATTTCTTAATTGTGGCACTATCTCTTCAATCACAAAGTTATTCATGTCAATGTATACATAGCAATTTAGATCCTTAGGGGCTACCATCTCAATCATTACTAATGAATGAGGTTCTTTGTACAACTTTACCTCAGTACCATTCACAAGAATTGTAGCATAAGATAGATCTAATTGTAACTTTCCCCCTACTACTGCTGCCCATTGTCTTGATAGTAGCATACCATAATGAGGTTTGGTATCAACTGCAACAACATCCATCTTGTAAGTAGCCTCAAGGAATGCAAAAATCTTGACTTCTATTCCAACCAAGGTCCCTACCACAGGAACTGCCCTATTGTCCATAGCATAACATCTGCCATTAGATGTATCAACTTGAAGTCCTAACTCCTTCATTACATGGCAGGGCATCACTGTTGCTGCAGTAGTAGAGTCTATCATATAGTTCTTTAGCAATAAATTATTCACAATTAGAGTGACATAAAAATGATCAATGGAGGAAGGCTCTTTAGTTACAATATTTCCAACACAAAAGTTGGAAACTCCTTTGGTTATCTCAGGTCCTGCTATTAATACTATTTTTTTTTGTCACAATGGGAAGGTCTTCTTACTCATTAATCACATCCAAAGTTTTTGCTTTATGCTCCTTTATTTTCAACATCTCCAATAAAGGGATTGATACCTTCATCTGAGACAGAGCATGTCTCATGTCAAAAGTTGGGGCCTTAGTAGAAAGTTCAGACAAATTCCTTTTCCCACTAGCCCTCTTATTTCTTTGTTCTATGGTATTTTCCTCATTCTTCTCAGCATTCTGAACTACAACAGTTTGTTGCTTGTTGTTGTTGTCCTTACTTGGGGAAGCAACAGGTTTAGGAGAAACCTTACATTGAGAATCATTTTTTACAAAAACAGACCTAGGAACTCCTTGTTCTGCATCAACTTTTTTATTTCTTAAATTATAAGAAGATCTAGCTTGAGAAATAGCAGCCATAGTCAGATTCTTAATTTCTTCTCTATTAGGCTTTCTCCAATGAGTACCTTCCACCTCTGGTCTATTCATATTTGTCTGACCAACCTCAGTATTAGATTCCTCATGATTAGAATAGGAAAATATTTGTTGCTCATAAGTAGGGAGAGTTCTCCTCTTATAATCAACATCTTCTACTATCTCTTCATCATCTGAAGAGGCAAATTCTTCCACTCTCTCAGTGGTGAACATATTTACTGCAGGCTTTTTAGAGCCTTCATTTTCTCTTGCAGGTGAATCTTTTGGCTCATCTTCTAGAGCCTGAGCAACAACACATTGAAAAGGTGAGTGAGGCATGTTGCAGGCCACACACCATGGAATATTATCCACATTGTGGGTAGTATTATTCTTCAAAGGATTAGGTGTATCTCTTCCCTTTTATTGGCCCATTGACAACAGGGAATGAGCTGCAAGCATTTGTATTCATATTGGTATGAAGGAAAGCAATTTTCCTTTTCATCTCATCTGTAGCAGCCTCTAATTCTAACTTTTCTAGTTGAATAGCCAGATACTCTTTAGCTTTTCTAGCCTTTTCTAGATCTAAGCTAGCCTGAGATATTGTAATGGGATTAACCTCATTCCTTTTCAAATCATTTATGCTAATCCCAACTACCTTTTGCTTTCCTTTGTCAAATGTATTTATTGATTTACATCTAAGATCCTCATTTCTTTTGATCTCAGATGGATGCAACTATCTCGGGACATGGCCATCACCCTTAAATTCATCTCTCTTAGGATTTGGCTTACTGTTGTTGACTTGTTGTCCTAAAATTTGGACATCTCCAAACAACTCACTATCTAAACCAGTAACTTTTTGATTCAAATTCTTTGCTTAGATTTCATTATTTATTATCTTTCTTATGAGTTCTTGTCTTTCCATGAGTAAATCATAAATTTCTTGTTCCCACTCCTTCTGTCTCTTAGTAATTTCCAAAAATAGTTCCCGATCCCTTTTCCTTAAAGCAATGACTTTTTCCCGTAATTTTTCAGAATCAATAGATTTAGTTTCAGCAATAGAAGCATATTTTTTCTGCTCTAGATTCTCTTATGCAGGAAAGAAACTAATGTCTATAAACTCATCTCCCTGAGGAGGACTAACTGACTTTGGGTTCACTATTCTAAGGAACTCAGGATTTTTTGAAAATGATGGGATTTCACTTTGGGTAGGAACTGGAATATATTCTCCAGATGGTCTAGGAGAACTACTACTAACTACCCCTCTTTTGGACCATTACTTTCTACTAGGGCTATGTATTTCTTCACCCATTTTGCTTTCTGAGTGATCCCTGTAATAAGACCTAGTATTCCTGGGCTTTCTCATGTCACTTTGGACAAGATAATCTCAAATTTTACAAAACTTTTACCAGCAACTGGTAACACAAAGCTTAGAGTCACCACCCACAAATTTATGGGAATATATTAATAAATTGGTCTTCTATATGCAACAATAAATTGTTAGCATAACTGTTAGAAATTTATTGCAAAATTTTTTTAGAGAATCCCTAGTAGAGTCACCATTTTTTTAGTGCTCAAAATTGCAGATGATCAAAACTTAATCAAAAAACTCTGATTTATAACTTTAGCATTCCCAATAGATACATCAGCAATAATCAACACTAAGGTACTAAGGATTTACAATCCTTCTTCTCTTTGAGCTTAAAGCTTTAGGTGCGTATTACTTCTCAAGATTGAATTCTTCAAATATCACAATTATGACCTGTATACTTGATACAGATCTAACCATATAACTCATACAATTTAAAGTAAATCATTTTAATTTGATCGATGATGAAAACAACTACAAAATAAGCACAGACCAGTGCCAAATCCTAGGGCATCAGAGTCAATAAATGCACATCTACAGAAACTCTCTCAAGTCCAACACACCCAAACCCCAGATAAAATGCCTTACAAATTACCCTTTTATGCATAAATCATATCATCTAATCCATAGATGAAGACTGAAACCCTAGAGACCTCACTCAAGATTTACCCCTCCCTTGAAAGGAACTTAAATTTCAACCCCACTATCTACCTTGTAGACAGATGTATCTAAGATGCCTTGTGAATTTAAACACATAGAAAAATCAAAACAATATATGAAGACAACAAAAGACATGCAAGGAAACTTAGTATATTTTATTGATAAATTTCCTACATCAGTACATTCAGAGAAACTGGATTCTTGAGAATCAAAAACTAAATCTATAAGTTCCTATGACAATAAGTATTTTCACCACCCTTTGGTGTGAGTTTAAACTTGTTATATATAGAGAGACCACCTTGGGATCCTTGAGAAAAGGATGCAACAAGCTACGGGTGGCTCTGATAGTGACTTGCACTAGAATACAAAAGAGTTAAAGCCTTTAACATAAAAGAGGGAAAGTAACGCCTGAAGTTATTTCTTCTATGTTGAACTTCCATTTGAGCTTGCACCTTTGTCTGCTGGTATTCAAAGCAATTGCAAATGTTGTTACATGAATGATGACTGCCTAACCGACTAACTTACATCATCCTGTGTATGATCAGTTGTTCTCCCTGTGCTCATAGGTTAGGTGCATTACTGGAGCTCATTCATCTTCAAAATCATCAAGGTCATCTATTGCAGGCTTACTTATCTTGTGCTTTGTCATATTGTCCCATGTAGTAACCTATTCTTCTGTGGGCCATGGAAACTACTCAATGCTCTGCATTTGTTTCTTTTGCCTCTCCCATCTTGCATCAACAATCTGCCTTATATCCAAGATGAACTTGTTGAAGTCCATCTCTGCCTTGAAAGCTTCACCCAGAACTGTGTTGAAATGATCTATATCAACCTCATTGCTATCTTTAAGGAAAGCCTCCTTCTTAGGCAGTAAGAGATCAAGATCTGACCTCTATGTATCCAAATTCTTTACTTCTCCTTCCTTTGTTCTGACCTAAGGAATGAACCTATTGAAACTAGGTCCAAATATTTCCATTTTTGCATCAATTTGATTAGCCTTACCCTTGAAGAAAGATGAAGCAACACCAATCTTTGCAATTTCAACTCCCACTTGCAAAACTAGTTCTGGGATGTCATTCCTTAGAGATTGCACTGTTGCTAGTCTTTCAAACAATGATTCCCTTGTTAACCAAGTTGAATGAAAAGTACTCAAAATATAAACAAAATTGATTACCTCACTTTGTAAACTAGGCAACTTATTATATGTAGTATAAACTACCTCTATCTTATCATTCAAAACTTCTATCCTATGTTGCAAAATTTTCAACAAGGATTTCACAACAACCTCAGTCTTTTCTTTGTCCACTTTCTCTTTTGTTGTAGTAGCTTCCTCTTCATTTACACTTTGAACTTCCGGTAGTGCAAGCTGTTCTGGTGGTGTAGGGGCAACTATAGGCATGTTGAAGATCTGTAGTTGCAAGTCCTCCACACATTTATCTAATTCTTTCTCTTTTATTATATGTATCTCTCTATCCCTCACCAATGCACAATAATCTTCAAAAAGGTTTTGGTGCCTATCATATAGTTGCTTGGTTTTGTATTCAGTTAACCTAGAAAAATGAGTTCGCACATGTGAGATCTCAAGATCTCTAGTGTTGTGGATTGACCACACAATTTTGTCACCATTAATCTTCTCTTGGATATTCAATAGGGAAGGCTTTTGATCCTTTGGATAGAGGCTCCACACGGCCAATGCCCGACTCTTAGGGCTATATCCAAACCCTTTTATCAAATCCCCCACTTGGGTTTCTAAAATCAAGTTAACATTATCTTGCTTCTTTATCTGGTCAATGACAAAAGCTAAACCTAGGTCCCAACCTAGTACAAGCAACATTTTGCTGGCCTTTACAAGTTGCCTAGCTTCCTTAGGGGTTATGGTTTCAGACTCAGGATCATATTCTTTCAAAACCTGGACTAACTCATTAGGTACTTGCCCCTCCTCTATGATTTGCATAGTAGATGCAACCTATTGTTGCTTGAGCCATACTAAGAAGCTCTTGAAATCATCTGATTTGATGAAATTACCATCCTTCAAGAAAGCTTCTTGTTCTAATATCCTCTCATCTCTACCTAAGGCCAAGGGCAACTGAACTTCTTTTGTTACCATTTTCTATTTTCTCCTATCTTCCCCGATCTTTTGCCCGAGTCTATGATCATGGGTTCTATCTCTTGGAAAGAGAGCCTTTACTCTGTCTCCTTTCTTCTCAGGGACCCTTGCTGTGAAGACTCTCCTATTTGCAATTTCTACTTCTTATGAGGAGGCTCACTAGTATCATGAAAGCTAGGAAGCTCTGTTAGATCTATTATTATATTTTATTCTCCTTCTTGCCTAATAGGAGACCCTTGTTCCAAAGCACGAGGACTATATACTAGATAGCCTCCATCACTATCCTTGTAGTTTGATTCTGAGTGTTTCTCCTTTTCCCTATCTTTGTCATCTATTTGGTCCTCAATTGAGTTGACCAATGTGTGGAAATTGTCCATCATCATATCTAGCCTTTGTAGATAAGGCACTGTAGGATAGAAACCCCCAAAGGACAACCCCTTTGCTTTCATTAGTTTTTCAAGTCTCAATAGTTCATTGAATTGTTTTGCTATCCTTTCTATCTTATCCTCCTCAATGATGTTTCTGATGATGTCCTCCTTTGGAAACTCCTCATGTCTATTATTTATTAGAATGGAAGGAGTGTAATATTTCCTAGCCATTACAATGAAGTTCTCTATATCAACATACCTTGGCACACCAGCATTCATTTTATACTGACCTAACCAATCATTCAATTTACTGAATGCATTCTTCCCAATGGTGATGTTGCATACACTGAAATGCCTTGGGGTAAATGTTCCCTTCCTATGAGGGGCCAAGTGTTCTTTGTTAGTTAGCATGAGCTACCAAATAATTTCTAAGAAGGCAATTCTTGGTGGAACAAAAAATGGTAGAACATGGGATGGTTGGGGGCATCCATAAACTCTTATTATTGTGTAAGTCTTCTCATAATAGAAGTCTCCCGAGTTGTGATCTTTAGGCCACTTATCAACAAATTGTCAAGGCCTTAGTAGTTGTAGAGCCTTAACTGGTAGCATTGAAAAATTTAACCCTAAGCTGATCAAGATTGGCCGCACCATCCAATTTTGAAAAGCACATAAATCACAATTAGGGTAAGTAGGGCTCCAAGCTCCTATCCAAAACATTACTAGGTTGGGTTGACCATTCCACATCATCTGAGTATGTAGGTTATCCAAATCCATAATTTTGTAATTGTAGAACAAAATGAAATGCATTAATAATGAGTAATGCAAAAACCTAGGAGAGGCTTCCCTCTTTCTTATTGCCTCCAAACCTTGATGCATTCTATTAATGACATACCCAATGTAGTCATATCCTTTGCTTGTGTGCATTTTCTCTGAGTCTAACACCATCATCAAGATGTCATATGTAATTCTTTATGATCCACCATCTACTCCCAACACTCTACATAAACCATAAGCAATATACTTCACATAGAAGCATAAGTCTTTGTAAAAGTAAGGGGTTGACCCAGCCATTGGTGCAATGTAGTTCATGCTGGGTCATGGAAGATGGCTTTGAATCTCTTTAGACACAAGGATAGATTCTCGAGTATACCTATTAGCTTGGGCTTGTAAATTGATTTCTATAGCCATGGGAATACAGATACCAAAAGCCTTCACAAATGAATTTATGTCGAATGTGACCAGAGCTGAGCCATCCTCTCTCCTAATTGTCTTTGATAAAGGGTCATATTTGTCGGCCAAAGCAATGAGTAAGTCTACATCTATAAAAACATCAGGTACTATTAATCTGGCTAGCCTGGAGGTCCAAGGGTTTGACATAGGGACTGGACTATCAACATTCTTGTAAAAGTACCCAAAGAGGCACATCCCAAACACATCGCCAGTCTTTGCATCTCTACAATAAGATAGATCATCAACAAAGAGTTCATCACTAACCTTTTTATTCTACGATGACCCAGGCAACAGAGTGAGAAACTCATCTAAGAAGCTTTCCTTCTATTTTTCCTTGGATCCTTTGCTTGTGGAAGCTCCGCTAGTTGAAGGTTGACTGATTTTGACTATGATTGTGAATTATTCTAAAAATTATGAACTTCGCTAAACTGCTTAATCGCTAAAAGACTTATGAATTCTCGTAATTCTCTAGCTCTGGCTCTCCTGAAGGCTTGGTAATTTTAGAATAATAAGTGAGAGTTAGCTATATTTATTTTAGAAAATTGAATGCGATTGCCCTTTCGAGACTCTGAACTCTGTAATTCATGTCACTTCCACCATTACTTGACATGCCCTGAACTTCAAATCACTAGTCGTGAGATGAGACAATGATAGGTAATCAAATTTGATTTTCTGGCGACTTGGTGACTACACATCTAATCACAATCATTGAAAGGCTTGGCACTTTTTCATATTCTTCAAAGATTAAGTGACCAAAAGGAAATCTCTAAGCCGCTAGATGACTTTACCTTTTATGATTTCTTCTTGAGATTCAATGACTACCATTAGATCTTAATCTGATAGTCCAGCTTAAGTCCTTTTACTTTTAATTTTTTGCATTTAGAGACTCAACGACTATAGTTTCCTCGTAGACACTGCAACATTCATTACTTATCAAATTTATCCGAAGATCAAGAAACTATAGTCTTTCCCAAGTCTCATTTCCTTATTTCCTTATTGAGATACTTAACGACTACGGAGTGAGTCTCCTAATCGCTAGAACTTGTTGACTTTTCAAACTTCTTATTGAGATTGCCTGACTTCACCCATCTGGAGACTTGGCAACTACAAAGAAGTCTCTCAATCACCAGAACTTTATTCAAGTATTCATTTCTTCTTGTAACTTCACGACAACCTTAGGATCTTAATCTGATGGTAGTCACTTAGTCTCGACATCTTTTGGATGACATCACTTTTATCTAGCGATTAAGAGACAACCATTGGATCCAAACTCATAAAGAACAAAATCAATGGTAGTCGCTTAATCTCTGCATTTTCATTCTGACTTAAACTTCCTTTGGAGACCTGGAGACTAAAGATTTTTTGAGATCTGGCAATTGAAAGTAGAAAATCTCTGATTTATTACTTCTGGAGACTCAATAACTATAGTTCATTTCGCAATCACTGAGAAATTATTATTTCTTTATTTCATTCTTCGACCAATCAGGATTGAACACGTCATCAAATCTGGCAAATAGATTCATATCTTTTTCATTTTTTGACCTTAGCTAACACTTAACCTTTAGTCAACTTGTGATCACGCGACTAAGGTTACCTTCCAGTCGCTCAATGATTTTCTTAACCTGAGTTTACTTTCAAGACTGGGCGACAAAGCATTTCTCACAGTCGCTGCAACTTTTCTTAACTCATGGTTCAACTAGGAGATAATGTGACCACCGCCCGATTACACTTATATCAATGACTCAGATTTAATATTTGAAAACCTTTATCTTAACCCATCATCTTCTGGTGATCACGCGACATAAGATATCTCACAATCTCTTAATATTTCTCTTTACCCTAGTTAAATTTGGAGACTACACGAAACCTTTATGCGCTAAGTCGCTAGATGACCTTTTAACCTCGGTTAGACTGTGAGATATAACATTGAACGTCGATCCTTCCTCCATCTTACGGTTGTCACCAGATCGCTGAATGCTTATAACATAATCGTCAGGATTTTGAGGATACGCGACTACCACAATCGTTGGGTCGCTGGATAAAAACATTAATCGCCAGAACACTGGGAGATCTGGCGACTAAAAAGATCATAACTACCATCCTTTATATGGAGACCTAGCGACTAAGGAGAAGACTCATAATCACTGAAGCTTTGGTCATTTCATCATTTCATTAAGAGATCACCTGACTAAAGGCCTTTTATGTCTGGAGATTTAGAGACTAAAGTTGCCTTCAAAATATTTACCACCAGTAGTCACTAGATCTCACAAAGATCATTTGGAGACTCGGTGACAAATAACATCCATTGAGTCTTATGAAGATAAGGAATATTCTCCATCCTTAAGGAGATTGCATGACAAAGGCATTTGTGAATTGCCAGACTAAGAGGAATATGTTGAATACTTTCAGAGACTGGGTGACTAGACGGTAGACATAAAGCACACATGCTTTAAGACTTACTTAAGTGACCTTGAAAAATAATGGAAAAATATAACTTGATTAGGTTTTTGTTGGGTTTTTGGACTTTCACAAGCATTTAGACCTAGTGTCTAGGGTTTTTGAGCATTACAGACAATTTTAGCAGCTTTGGACATGAGAATTTGCAGGAAAAATAACACGAGCAGGAAAAACTATCAAAGAAGCAAGAAATAAAATGCTACCTTGAAAAATTTGAAAATACTACCAATATGGTGTTCATGTTTTCATCCAACTATTTCAATATTATTTCACAAAGATCTATCTTCATATCCTTTTTAACAATCTTATCTGCTATATCAACTGCTCCATAGGGTACACTGTCTACCTGAAATGATTGGAATATATGATAGGATATGATGTTGGATGTAAAATTTAATTTAGGGTCTTCTTCTATAGATAACTTTAGTCCTCTTCCATCCCATTTAGCTTTGGTAATCTCACATAACTTGTTCTTATTAGTTTGCTTGTAATTCCTAGTCTATCACCAACTGAAAATCCTATTACTATGTGCAAAACATCTTTTATGATTTTTAATGGTCCATCGAGCCACATGAATTGATCATGCACTCGTCTTAACACAATCCTCATCCATTCATGTTTGAAAATTATTGGTACATGCATATCATGGACCAAACCCTTAGTCTGCAAATGTGTGTGGTCACTTTTCAAATTCCTATTCACACACAAATTTTTGAATGATGTGTCAATCTCTCCTTGGCATATGTCATCAATTTTGTAGTGGATGACGGCGTGAATGTCTTCAATCAATATATCTCTTGGAGGGATTGAGGATAAGGCTCCACCTTTGTCAATTTCTACAGCAACACTGAGAGGAAGCTTATACTTCAGATTTACAGGGTCAATCTTCTCGATTATAACTGGTTTTTGTATCTTGGGTGCCATCTTGATCTTGAGATAGTTTCAACAAAAACTAGGGTTCCAATTGAATAGTAATTAAACTCTATGGAGTCAACTTGGTAAACATTTGAAATACCTTAAATGTTCTTTGCAAATGCTCGGGATGCTCAACTGATCACTCTAAATCGCTATGTGATCTCTTCTTTGTTAATGCTTCAAAGTGCTCGTGAAAGTGTAAGGTAAAAATGAAGTAGCATGCACTCTATTTATAGTTTTTCCCTGGTTAGGGCTTCCAACGGTTATAAAATTTACATTTAATGATTCTTACCTAACTTCATTTTATCTTTAACCGAACCACACTTTCCTTCACCGAATGGAGTAAAATAACTCATACACTTTACTGATCAGCATGTGAAATGTTAACTTCACAATTTGTATCCAAGTGCATCTTAGTATGCTAATATGGATCTTTGCACTAAATCTAGGAACCGATTTAAGATAAACTTTAGGTTATCATCTCCTATACAGACCTTTGACTAATTAAGTGAATATAGGTGCACTTGATCGAGTCGATGTGGTGCCATCAGTTGTTCCTAGTTATGTTCCATCATCTTTTGACTTCCTTCTCCAAGTCTAATTCATCCTATCGCTAATTTCATCAATGTTGACTTGAGTCTTTTCATTCGGTTGTTCCTTTGTTGAATCCTTATTTCGGTACCTACAGTCC
This sequence comes from Chamaecyparis obtusa, assembly GCA_027943335.1. Lineage (NCBI taxonomy): Eukaryota > Viridiplantae > Streptophyta > Pinopsida > Cupressales > Cupressaceae > Chamaecyparis > Chamaecyparis obtusa. Next base: position 137,008 of record BSBK01008561.1, on the reverse strand, counting down.
TTAGCTAGGTGACCAGCTCTGTGAAAATAGAAACAAGCCATTCTAGTGTTTCTCCATGATTTCTTATTGTTCATACCATGCATCCTAAAGTAGTTTGTAGAAATGTGACTAAATTTTCCACATGTAGTACAAGTATTTCTTGTATTATAATCACATGGTATAGTAGGTCCTTTTTGATTATTATCACTATTCTATCGGTTAGGGACCCATTTCTCATTTTTCCTTTTACACCTTCATTCTCTAGATTTATGAGCATAACTCTTGCAGTTGTTACAATAACCTTCAAATATTGGCTTCCTTGGAGTGTTAGCAATTTTTGCTCTGCATTCAAATGCCTTATGACCAAACTTATTGCATTTGTAACAATGACCATTAAACTCAAGAGTATTCAATGAATTACCTCTTTTGCTCCTGCAAATGTTTGTTGTATGTCCTGGTTTCCCATAATGATAGCATATAGGTTTCTTTGACTTAAATGGGGTAACAACATTATCTCAGTTGGTTGCTTGCTTGGAGGACTCACCCTTCTCAGTAGTGCAGTTTTCATTGTATCCAAGAGCACTAGTGTCTCTCGGTTGTCTTTGATTTCTCAGTTGTTCATCCATAATCTTCAATGCTTCTTCATTTATTTTCAAGACTTCATTAGCATCTCTCTTAGATTTTAGATTATTTTTCAGATGTTCATTCTCATATCTCAACATAAATTTATCCAAATTTCCTTGCAACATCTTGAGTTGCACTAATAAGTTGGTCTGTCAAGTTGTAGTGAGTTTGCGTCAACCTCATTATTTCCCTATCTTTCTCATCTAGTCTTGTATTTATTTTCCTTCTCTCTTCTTTAGCTATCCTTTTTTCATCTTCATCTTTTCCTTTTCGTTCTAGGATTTCACACATCCTTGCTGATTATGCTTCTTGTTCTCTTTTCAATGTTTTCACATGATCATCTAGCATCTTATTATTTTCATATAGTTATGATATGATAGCATCAGATTCATCAAACATGCTTCCCTCTGACTGTTCTTCAAGTTTCTCAACCTGATCTTGAGTATCTTTTAGTTGGTGTGCAATCTCCTTCCTCTTGTTGATTGAATGCATCAATGTTCTCATCAATTTTCTCCTTAATTCATCAAATTAATCATTGGCCATCTTCAGTTCCATTTCCATATTATCAATCACTTTTTCATACCCATAGCTCTTCATTCCTCCAGATCTTTCCTCTCAAGTGATTATACTTCTTAATAAGAGACTGTGCTCTAGTACCAATTGCTGGACTAAGTATGCAAAGGTGAGTAATGAGAGGGGAGGGGTGAATTAGTAGTCTAAAACACTTTTAAACAAATTAAACTTTCCTTTTCTAACTATTTACTGATTCCTTGACATTTTCATGCATCACATGAAATATATAAAAGATATAATAGTCAACACATAACATAGATATTTGGTATCACATAAATCCATGTTAGAGGATAAAAACTACGGTGGGGATGACACCCACAAGACTTCACTACAACAATATAAAGTTTGCTCAATTAGAGCTACAATGTTTAGCTATTTCTGATAGCTTACCTTGTTAAGAGTATTAACCTAGTTAAGAGTCTTCAGAAAATTAAGTCTAGCTTGTTAAAGGATTTTACAATTCTAATCTAAGAACTGCACCTGGTTAAAGGATTTAGAAATAAGATCTATTAGGATATGCTTGGTTAAGAGACTTTACAATTCTAATTACTCACTAATCAGTAACACTAAATATTTATATCATACTTGCATCAAACATATGCTTTTAAAACTCTTTTTTCTCAATAACTCATTACCTCGTATTGTGCACCTTTCATAATAATAATTCATTACTCAGTAGATTTACTTTTGAATCACAATCTCCAACTATTCTTCATTGCTCTATACTTGGTGATTTCACTGCTTATTACCTTCTCAATAATCTACTTCATACATACAATCTCCTCTTGCATTCATACATGTCACACTGATTCTATACTTCTCTGATCCATTTATACAATTCTAGAAGCGGTGCTAGGTGTTCTAGAATCATCTCTTCAAGCAGTGCTAGCATTGGTTGCTCCTCCTATGCATATTCCATCCTTTATTCTTATTGGTAGATCTCACCTCGTAATCATGTGTAATAATCATGTTTCAATCTCTAATGTTATGTTATACAATCTCCTCGAGATTAGTAAACCATTTTTTATTCAGTGTCCATATTTAATGTACTTAAAGATTCTTCTGGTGTCAGCCTACTATGCTCGATAACATGTTTTCCTTAACTCGATAACTGTCTTCTCTTCTCAGTTCGATTGATGTTGTAGATCAATACAACCTGGTTCTTAGTGCTCGGTTCTGCCTTACTCAGTGCCTATGCTTTCTTTTCCTTTACCAAAACTCCATGTTCTTTATTTCCTTTTATCAAATAGCCTTCTCTACTTTACCTACTTGTCTTTCCTTCATTACCGAATGAATTTGACAAACAATATGACTTCCTCATAACTAATGACAACAAAATAACTCTTAGGATTATCATTGGGATGGACCACTTGTCAAGAATAGTTATGAGAAAACACACTGACCCCCCAAACACAAAGACTAAAAAGGAAAAGATGTAAACAAAACCAAACAAAAAGAAAATCTAAATTATTATAGTACATGGGTCAAAAGGACTTTCACTTTTTAGGACCCAAAATAATGCTTGAGAAATTGCCCATTAATTGGAAATGGAACCAACTCCCCATCTAAAGAACTGATCCTGAAAGTGTTTTCTCCCAGGATTTCTATTATCTGATACAAGCCAATCCATAATTGTTGAAACTTGGTATGGTTGCTCGACTTTTCTTTTGCCTTATCCCGCACGAGGACCGGGTCAGAAATTCAAAAGGCCTTTATAGGTGCACTCTTGTTAAACTAACACTTGGCAATAGCTTGATGCTTGAATACATGTTCTAAGGTCATAGTTATTTTCTCTTCTAAATCAAGGAGGTTCATGAGTAAGATCTATACTTTATCCTCACCTTCAATGTGTTGATCCATGATTTTTAAAGTTGATATCTTTAGCTTCATAGGAAAAATAGGTTGTAGACCATAGAATAACTAGTAGGGGGATGTCCTTAAGGCATTTTTTATTCTAACTCAATCTGTTCATAAGGCATATTTTAACTGTGTGTGCCAATCCCTAAGATTGACCTCTAAAAGATGTTTAATATAGTTGTGGGTTTTTGTTAGTGGACTCTGCAACACCATTATCTTGTAGATAGTAATTGGAAGAAAACTTAACAATTACTTGGTTTTCAAAAGCCCATTGTGTAAGTGAAGCATAGGAAAATGAAGGTGCATTATCACATACTAGAAAGAAAGGCATACCAAATTATGTTATGATGTATTCCTCCAAGAACCTGGTTATAACTTTAGTGGTGCATTTTTTCAAAGCCTAAGCCTTCGTCCATCGTGTGTAGTAGTATGTTGCTGTCAAAATATACCTATGAACTATAGAAGAAGGGAGATTAATCGTTCAAACAAAATCTAAGCCCCATTGGGGAAACATATGTATCTCATATATTAGTTTCAAAGGCATAGAAGGATGCTTTTCACGGGTAGCGCTAGTTTGGCATATATGACCAGACCTCATATGTTCACTTGTATCCTTGAATAGAGTTGGCCAGTAATATTCAGATCTCAAAATTTGGTGTGTAGTGGCCTCAAAGGACCCATGGCTCATGCCATATTTATCATGAAAATTAGCAAGACCCTTCCCATCTTCTATCATGTCCAAATATCTTAAGTACAACCCATCATAATTGCATTTGTAGAGCTTCTCATTCTTCAACATGTAGTAACTACTCTTGATCTTCAAGACTCTTCTTTGGGAACCATTCAATCCTTCGAGACATCGATTTTGGAGGAGGTAATAAAGCACATCTTGATACCAAATATCAGTTATAATCCCTCGATAAGTGTATGTATAACAAACCAAACCTTGCTCCATCTTATCTATCATTTTTTTAGGCCTTGGCCTCTTATCAACTTCATGGGTTGAATTTCAAGATCAAACTCTTGTAGAATAGCCATCCACTTTCCTCTCTATTCACCTTGTTCTTTCTACATTAGCAAGGAATTGACCGCGGGATCAAGAACGATGGCTATAACTTTGCTTCTCACAATGTAATGTTGAAACTTCTTGACAATGTTTAGTAGAGCACATGAATGTTATAAGGAAAATGACTAAACCTTAAATGACAAAGTATAGTTTGGACTAACCAAAAATAGAGTGGTAGCGATGGACATTTTGATTTCCTCAAGGGAATCCTTGACCAAAGTATTCCATTCAATCTTTGCATCTTTCTTTAATATGTCATTCAATGGGCAGACAATTTCTACAAATCTACTAATGAATTTCCTAACAAAATTGATCTTTCGAAAAAAGACTTCAATTCCTTCATGCTATTAGGTGGGACCAACTTTAGGATTGCTTCAACTCTTTCACGATCTATAAAGACCCTTGTTTCTGATATAACATGGCCCAATAACTTACCTTGAGTTACCCCAATAACACACTTTTTAGGATACAATGATATCCCATATCTTCGACATCTCTTTAATACCTTACATAGATCATCAATATAGTTGCTCCTAATTTTTTAAAATATTGTGAGATCTTCTAGTAGATAACTAAGCACTTGTTCACAAGACCCTTGAATACTTCATCCATCATGTATTGGAAGGTAGCACCAGCATTGATTAACCTGAACAACATGCGACGATATGAAAATATTTCCCACTTGGTGGTGAATGTTGTTTTTAGTCTATCTTCCTCTTGCATCATGACTTGATTATATATTGAATAACCATCAAGAAATGACATCATATGTAAACCATTGACTATCTGCAACACTTCATTAAGTGAAGGAAGTGGAAATTGTCCTTCTGAGGTGACCTATTGGGATTACAAAAATTTACACATATTCTAACTTCTAAGTTCTTTTTGCGCACGAGAACTAAATTCGTGACCCAAGTTGAGTGTCAGATAGGGAGAATGATCTTGGCATCTAGAAACTTTTGTATCTCTTTTTGTATCACTAGTTCAACCACTAGATTATTCAACCTTTACCTTTGAGTGGATTAGTTTTGCATTTGGGTTCAACAGTATGTTATGAACAATGATTGATGGGTCATAATTTGAGATCCTCATAACTCCATACTATAACATCTTTATATTCTGCAAGCAATTGGACCATGTGCTTCTTTTCTTCATTTGTACCGATCTTTCCAACATAGACCTCCCTTGGTTCGTCATTGGTACCCAAATTGTAGACCTTGCAATCATCTCCTTCTACTATTGGGGCCTTTCTCCTTTCTTGAGCGGAATCATCTTTATAAAAAATGCTTTCCAATGCCACCATTCCTTTAGGAATGGAGTTGGTTTTTAAGTTCATAATTCCTTGGTCATCTGGCTCCTCAACTTATTTGATAACCTCATTAATGGTTTTTATTTCAAAGACTCCAAAATTCATGATGAATTTGAGTCTATGTTGATCATCTTGAAACACTTGAAAATTTGTGATATTATTAGGAATTGTCGGGGCAATGACAAGTTCAACTGAGAATCTCTTCAACTTTGACCTTTCTATAGGATGCAAGGAGCTTTTCGACACTACCAATACATCGACGACCACATTCTTCCTTCTTGGAATATTTTTGATATTGAATGCCTCAAGATGATTTATTAAGTCCTAAAAGAAATTTGGGTAAGATATCAACCTTTTGTCATTACAGGAGTATTGGCTACACATTTGTTGAATGACCAGCCAAGAGTCAACTTCCACTACTAGGGCCTTGACTTTCTTCTCATGTTCCATGAGAAGACCTCAAACTAATGCCTCACGCTCTGTGATATTGTTAGTACATAAAAATTGTAGCCTATAAGAAGCATAATAGGAATTACCTTGAGGATTGATCAATTTGATTCCCACTCTTGCTCCTTGTTTGCATTTGGAACTGTGAAATCTCAACTTCCAAACTTGGTGACCATTTGGGGTCTTGGTTTGATTTTAGGCTTAGTTTGAATTTTAAGAGTGTATAGTTTTAACTTGGAATCTAATGAATCATCTGATGAAGTAGTATTCTCAAGGAGAGGAGTCTTTTCAGAACCTAACTCTTGATTTGAATCTTTGTTTGTTGCAATGGGTTTCCACTTTTCCTTTTGTTTTGCCTTAACTTCTTCCCGCAAATCTTGGAAAGGTGGTAAGAAACCATCACATGAAGAACTCCATTCTTCTTGTATGGGGATCTTAAAAAATATTTTTCTTCTATTACTTGAATAGCTACCAAGGACCCTTTGTAAGGAGGTGAACCCCCACTGATTGATGAGGTATCACTAAATGGTTCATAATGCTCATGTTCACTTCTTGATTCTGAGCTTTGGATTTGTTCAATAGGCTAAGCCATCCAGGTCAACACTCAAGATATGGCCTCTTGGAAGTTAAAACACTTAAACTTGGAATGAATTTCATGATGTAAGAGACAATATCTTTGTAGCATAAATATATTTGGGTCAATATCTTGCCCAAGATGTTTCAAGTTCTTTTTCATGTTGTTGATGAAATCTTGGAGAACCTCCTCAATAAATAGAGGTTGTACTAATCCTTGTATAGGACTGTAATTGGTATCATACCTTTCCTCAATTTGAAACATAAGGATTTTATCAAATCGGTACACTCCTAAATCAACTCATGAGAACAAAACTTTGTTAGGTGCATTGTATTATGTGATCATCTTCTTCAGCTTTGGCTCTGCATCAATTTTAATCTAATTGTTTAATCCCTTACATGGAAGCCACAACTACATGAAGTTGGTGGAAATCCAACCCCTTGAGCATTTAGTCCATTCTTTGTTAAGTAGCATACCATATGTATTTGGAATGTCAACTATGTGTATGTCTACATAATCTTGTATCTCGGGGTCTGTTGTTAACTAAATACGAGCATCTTTTAGAACCCCAATGACTTTAACATCTTCCTTATCTAGTTGAATCACTACCATGATGGTTGGTTGAGGGATCATCCCTAGTTTTTGATAGATATACAAATGCATAACATTACATGAAGCTCCAGAATCAATCAAACAATTGTGGAAGTTTTTTCCAAAAAAATCCAAGACTTGGCAAAAATAGAGGCACTTCAACTCTATCCTTGAATATCGTTGGCATGGATTCAATTGTATTAATGTTGGATGTAGGAGATCATGCACTTTTGTTTGATGTACTCTATTTAGAATGATCCAGTGACTTTATAAGTGCCTCTCAACTTTGCAACATGTCAAACATCGACATATTTGCCTTAACCATTTTGAGCTCTTCTATTGCACTGTATTTCTCTGTAGACCAAGCCAGATTCTTGAGCATAGTGGGCATATTATGTGGTGGTGGGGAAACAACATTAAAGCCTTTTGGAGATGTGGATTGTTACTAGCTCACATATATGGAGGAGTTGGTTGCAAACTGGGAGGAATACCATCAGTAAATGGTTCCCTCCTAGTTCTCAAATTGTAAGTGTTTCGATTATTATTTTGAAACACATGAACTTCTTAGTATTCTGGTTAATTTTCTTTTTGAAAAGTGAACACAAAATCTTCCTCCTGTGTATTACCATTAGAACTCTCTCATGTTTCTAGTTTGTAAGAATCATACAACATTGCATTAAACTATATTAGAGGGTCATCAAAACCCTGAGCTTTCTAATTACCCGTGTCATTCCTGTATCCATTATCACCTTGGCATGTACTTGTAATCCCTGTAAAGTTAACATCAACAGAGTCATAAGCATTAGCATTATTAGCAGGTATACTCCCATTATTGGGTCAGGTATTCCAAGGCCTATTGGGTCATTATTGTCCATTTTTTTTATCTTGTGAATTGTTGTTATTGTTATTACTAGTATAAGTGTTGAACTTTAGTTTTGGTTTTGAGAATAAGTATTTGGAGTAGTAGTTGGTTGTTGATAATTGCCTTGGTTTTGTGATGGATTCATTTCATCCTTGTGATCTCATTGGTCAATTGGAACAAAGTATTTCTCATTGCATCCATTTCTATTACTAATTGGTTATCAGGTTAATTTGAGGGTACAACCTTTTTCTAAAAAAAGTTGTTTTATGGGGTTCATAACCCAGATATATGATAGCCATTGTTGGGGCAGCGAGATATGGAGTTGGCATAGGATTGAGTAATGGGGTATGGTTTTCCAAAGTGTGATTAATAGTTGGAAATGTATTCACTGCCGCATCATTTCCAAAAGATGGAAAATTACCAAAATTTCCATCAACTTGTGGGTCCATCTATTGTGTGAAAGCTATAGCTTCATTACACACATTTTCTAAAGTATCTATATTTGCTAGTGGTAGCCTTCTTAAGAATATTGTCGTTAAAGGGCCTAAGGCTCGTAGATATACTTGTATAGCAGGACCTATGGGTATGATGTAAGGAGCTTCCAATCTCTTATGTGTCTTATGGAAATCATGGTTAAACATAGCAATGGGTTTGTTGGGTTCTTTCTTTGTCAAGATAAATTGGTGGTGTAAGGTGGAAAGATCTACATAAAGCTTGAATTAGTTGAGGAACTTGGTTTCAAACTCAACCGATGTAGTGGTAGATCCCCTATGAAAACTTATGTACCAGTTGTAGGCAAATTATCCTAGTGTGTATGGGAAAAAGAGACATACAACAACTTGATGTACAATTTATTTCCTATTGTATATCTCTTTGAAATCATGAATGTGCTCTTTCACTATCCTAGATTATCTAGACACGAATTTTGTGCAAAATTTCTCAGGATTCATAGGTTTCATGTGCAATTGGCCAACAAAGTTCAAGGGCGGACTTTGTGCATTTGCAAAAAAGGCCATTGGAGGAGGTGGTGGATGATTTTGATTTTGATTAAGGGCTGATGTGATAGCCAAGACAGTGATGGGTGATTGTCAAAAATATAGATTTTGTGGTTGTGCTGATTGGTGAGAAGGGTTTCCCTTGGAATTCCCCTTGTCACTACGGGCTTTGAGATGACGGGTGAGTTCTAAGAACTCTCCTCTTTTTCGAAATGATCTAAGTACCCATTCAAACCTTTCTGGTGAGAAAGATCCAATGTTTTCCATCCTTTCGTTCGAAGGTCATCCTTCTAGTGCCACTTTTATTAAGCATTGTTTTTACACAAGTCAATTGCTAGGAATTCAACATTTGAATCCCCCTCTTGAAAAAATAATGGAGTTATTTGGGAAAGGTTACACAAAGCTATTTGTCAACTACCTGAAAATTTCAACTGAAGCTAAATGATTGTTCACAAGGAGCCTTTGTTGGTTCGATCATTTGAGGGCTACAAAACAAAGTTTAACCTTTTTTTTAGATTTTCTCGATTTTTAATGAAATGTAATTCTACTAATGCAAATTGTTCTATTTCTAATATGAATTCCTATTTTAGCTAATTTCCCAAACAAAATAAAAAAAGGTGTAAGGTAACATGGATTAAAGAGAATTGTTGAAACGTAAACCTAATGGATATAAACCACTACTGTATCATCTTACGAATTAAAATGCTAGGAAAATGGAGAAAACCCACAAAACATAAATTAGAATGACTCACAATTCATGCTTTGTAGATGCAATCATCAATGGAAAATTATGAAGATGAAAGATTTTTCAAAATTCATCAGATCATGAAGCCACTACAAACATGCGCACACATGAGACAATTTTATCGTAAAGCACAAATGAATGATTTTTCCAATGATTTTTCACAACAAGAATTCAAAACAATGGTTAACGCTGAATTAACTATTTGTACATATAAATCATAATAATGCACAACTAGCTCTCTAAAATTGATGAAAAAGCATTTGCTAATTCAAATTTTTTGCATAGATAGCAGGGGATCCACACCATGAATGAAGCACCGATTGTATGTAGCTTTATTGCAGAAAAATATAGACCTTAATTACATTGTTCAATAGTGCTTATATAGTGCTTCAACTTCTAGAACAAGAAACCCATAACTAGGGTTTTAACTAAGTAAAATAAACTATGAAATAATATTAGATATAAAGTTTCACAATGCAAAACTACTCCTAAACTGAATTCTAACAAGTTTGCATGGATTTAGATCCATTTACATTAGGATTACATGTAAAAACAGGCTCAAATTCACCCCAAAAATTAGAAGAAAAGAGTTGTAGTTCCACCATTTTGCAATTGGAGTTCAACTTTAACTTTGGAATATCCACCTTGAATTCTCCACCTTAGCTCCTCTTTTGCTATGCAATTGATGGATATTCCCAAGGTATGAAAAAATGACCCTAAAGTCATGTGCCATTTGCCTAAAAAAATAGCTTCAACGTGCAAATTCTTTATTTCCTGTCATGACCTAGAAATTTCGGACCCGACCCCAACTCCAAAAAAATGACGTTGCAAAAATGGTTAAGACCTCATATTGACATGTATAAATTTTGGCCTTTGGGATTTTGAAAGTCCAAAAAATTGGATCTAATTTTTTTCGAAGTCCACAAAATTGTATTTCATATTCAGGTCCTTTTCAACTTATTCCTCTAGTAGGATTCTAGGACATGGTGTGTGGAATCGATCAATTATTTATTTTACTTCCTTGTAGTTGGGCAATGACACAAATCTCAACCTTTTCTCATGTTCCTTCTTTAAGTTCTTGATTTGTGAGGAGAATTCCTATAGATCTTCTATATTCTCCATGATGGTCCTTATCTCTTCCTTGTAGTAAAACATCAGTTGTAGATCATCCTCTTTGTTTATGGCCTCAATCATCCCTCAGAATTGCTGTATAATGTTCTCAGAGGAATACAACCGAGTCTTGCCCTCATCTTGGTAGATTTCTAGACCAAGTCCTTCAAAGAACTTGTCCCCCTCAGTCACCCAAGATGCTGCATCCTCCCTCATCTTTTCGATTCCTTCCAAAATTGCAACAAATTATTTTCTGGCTATTTGGACTTTACTGAGCCAATCGTCAAACCTATCTAGCTCATCAACCTAGTATAACCTGAGCAAAATCTAGTTGGGCACATTGTGTCAGAAAAGCATTCTAGTCCATACGACTGATATCAGTATATGTGATTTCACTGTGGAGGTTCCCCATTTTGGATGGGGTGTTGTACCCTGTATACTTATATTTTGCTGGCTTTGGGGTAGACATCTTTGTAACCTGCATGCACATGTAATTGTTTGCAACATATTATTGGAAGCATAAAATTATTCTAACTTTAAACCCTAATTTAGCAAGCAATTGACCTAAAAACTCAAATACAACAACTAAAAGGACTAAAAAAGACAAAATAGCTAACTCCTTGGATTTTTTGGTCTTTCAAACCTTCGTAGTCCAAAAAGGTCATCAGATTGTGAAGGGATGAAAGGCTAAAAACATTACTGTACAACACAAAAGGTAATTCTAAGTGGCACACATTTTTAGAGTGCAAGGACATTTTCAGAGTGCGGAAGTGTGAAGATGCAAAAGTGTGAAGGTTTAGTGATTTTGTGAGGAATCCAAGTTGTGCAATGTCGGTGTGCGAAAGTATGAATGTGCAAAATGAGTTTGTTTTGTTATGTTGTTGCTTGTGTTATCTCGAGAGGAATGTTTTCAATATGTTAGAGTGCGAAAATTCAACAATACCGAAGGAGGCTCTGACACTTTGATTTTAACCCTTAAACAAGAGTTTTCGATCCTCGAACCTAAAAGCCCCCAAATAACCTAATGACTACGAAAAGAAAACAAAAATAAGGAACAAAAACGTGACTTGAAACACTCAAAACCTATTCCATGACAAAGAAAAGAAGAAGAAGAACAATGAAACACTACCTAAAGAGACGAAGAAACCCAAGAAAATCTATGACAAATGAGCTTGACAAATCAAAGACAAGCACAAGGACAAGTACAAAGATAAGCATGAAGATCCACAAGCACTACCGAAGACACGCAAAGGAAATCACACTCGAAGTTCAAACAAACAAACTAAAGTGCAAAATGATAGAAAACCAACCCAACATGCCCTTTTATAGGCTCGATGAAAATGACATTAGCAGTCATGGGTTATGGGGTTTCATACTTTCGTAGTGTGATAAAGTCATAAGACTATGAAAGTCCAAAAGTCTGAGCCTCCTGCGGGCTTTCGGTCTTTCAAGATTTTAGGGTTTCAAAGGTAGATAGACCTTCGAAACACTGAAAGTCTGAAAAGGGGGGCTATAAAAGGGACTTTGATCTAAACAAAAAAGAGCCCAACATAAAAAAAAAAACCCTAAAAAAGACAAAAGGAACCTAAAAGAACACAAAAAATGATACCCAACTATCGGGAGCCCCAGTATGGACTCACAGTCTAACTCACCCAGTACCTATTCTAAGTACAATTTAAGACTCCAACCCACCTAGAAAGCCCAATTGACCAAAACAAGGGGGGTCCCCATTAGGATAGGCAACCAAAATGGGGTGTGCATTGTGGAACCACAACATATCTGTTAGGTGTGAAACCACTTTGTTCCTCTAAGACAATGACCCCCAAAATCTTCTCAAGTTTGTTGGCCACCACTTTTGATATTACTTTATAAATCACATTACAGAGAGAAATCAACCTAAAATCGTGAAATGTGTCTGTAGTTTCCTTCTTTTGAATAAGGGCTATAAGAGTGTTATTGGAATCCTTTAGCACAAAACCATGTTGTCTGGACTCTTCTACAACCTCCAATAATTCTTGCTTAACCACATCCCAAAATTTATGAAAAAAAGTGTGCTTGGAAACCATCTGGCCCAAGAGATTTGTCCCCCTCTAAGCAAAACAAGGCCGCTTTTGCTTCCCTCATATTCATCATCTCTATTAGAGCATTATTCTCAACATCCAACACCAATTTTGGGATTATTTGTTCTCATGTATTTTTTAATATGAACGCAACTAAAAATTTAAGCTACATATGTTTTCAACTATAAAAGGTCTATTTGCCTAAAAAATACCTATATAATTTTCAACTATTTGAGGTTTTTTTGTTTTAACAGTGATATAAGTTGTAAAGACTATAGGATATTTAGTTTTGTCATTTTTGCCTTGTGCATTTCAATCCTCCTATTCAAGGTGATGATGAGCTCTCCCAACTTCTCAAGAGTCCTCTTAGTGAATACACTATACCAAGAATCAATTGTCAATATATTTTCATGTCTATTTCTAATGTCTCTAAACACATCACACTCCACAATCAAGTATTTTCTCTGATCCACTACCTTGATAATACAAAAAAAAAGACACCCTTTCTTCCCACACTTGTTTTGACCCTTTCCATTGCCTTGTTTCACATTGAAAGTGATGAGAGTTAGTTCTTAATCAAGCAATACGAAATTTGACTCTTCATGGAATACTAGCCCCTATATATGCTTTCTGACATTGATCACATATGAGATTGAACACTTTAATATAATATTTATTCTTTCTTCCTAGCACTTTACTCATATACACTTACAAACTTATAAATAACTTAAGCCTTTTTCTCCATGGAATACTATAGTGAACAAGATCTTAGAAAGATGGAACAAGTTCCTATAAACCCTCTTCCCTCACAACACACTTTAAAAAAAACAATTATTCCATATACTCATCCACTAAATATTTTGCTTCATCCAAATCTTGTTAACTCAAAATGTCATTGAAAACCTTAATCCAAATTAACTTAATTGCCTTCCGTTTATTTCATTTTACTTATCATTTTTAAAAAGCGCATAAAGTTAAATTTAGCTTTAATTGTAAGTTGCAAATTTAGCTTACCGTTTGCAAGGAAAGAGCGTTGCAGATCCATTCAAGTTCTTTACTTACAGTAGTGGCGGAGAGACACTACGAAGGTGTCATTGGGTTCTCCATTGTTGACGAGAGCAGAGCAGAACAGGTCATTACAACATGGCAAACAATCCTTCACACCTTCTTCCATCAGGTTTTCTTTTGTTTGTTCTTTTCACAGTTATAGACTGCTCTTAGCAATCCAGTATGTTTTACATCACAAGGAATATGTGTTGTGATGGTGGGTGCAGAGCTAATAGACAGGTGCATAGGATCAAAGATATGGGTGATCATGAAAGGCGACAAGGAGCTCGTTGGCACTCTTAGAGGTTTCGACGTTTATGTCAACATGGTTCTCGAAGATGTCACAGAATAGTCAGTCATTTCACCCTTCAAATATGTTTTTCCTTTTAAATGCTTTTCAATTTGGTTGTATTTGTGGGTCTTTCTGTAGTAGCTAGGATTAAAAAAATAGAACAGAATGGCAAAAGGCTCTTGGGGATTTGATATCACGAGTGCAATCATTTCAACCGCAATTGGGGTTTTGATTGAGAAACCAGAATTGGGGTTCTTTTTGAAATATAACGGATGGTTCATTCTTGAGTCTTAACCAAATGCTAATTTGGTGTACGAGACCTATCTTGTGGGAACCGTAGCAGATGGCTTTCCATTTTCCTTATATATAGCCATGTGCTCTTTAGGTTTGCTGGAGCTAATTTTATGATACCGGTAAGAGCCGAAAGTCCATTTTATTCGAATGCTCTTTGCTGTTGGTCTTTTTGTTGTCGCTTGTAGGACCTTTTTTTCCTTAGTCTTGGTAAAGACTGGGGAAGGTTATGCGTAATTAATGAAGAATGTGGAATGACTTTGAAGGTATTCTTCTGTGGGATAATCTTAGATGAAATTATTATGCAAACCACATTCCTAAGATTAAAACCTCAGCAATGCTCGCTGTACCCCATTAAACCCTGGTCAGGTTCTTAGAGTCTCCCCTTTTACCATTACATCACAACCTCGTTGACTATGGCATTTCATTAATGCAAGGTCCCTGTAATCAACTTCTTCTCCGCTTCTTTTGTAATGAAAAAAATGCAGGAATAACAGAGGAAAAACTGTTTTTTTAAATTTAAAGACATTTTAATTGTATATAGACATAGAGAGTAAATAAAAACGAGAGTTTATCCCATGAATTTTGCAATATGGATTTTGTCATAAATTGTATTGCACAATGCATACTGCGCAGTACATAATTATTAATGATAACTATAAATAATAATTTCAAAATTTATATTAAAATAAAAAAACCTTAACTGTAAGTGAAAATGCTTATTGTTCTATAAACTTTTAGGATTACTATTAGGATTTTTTGGGTTAAAAAAAGCCCTAGCGGGAACTTCAAATGCTTTAGCATTTAGGGCTTTTCATGCAAAAAAATATGGCATATTCTTTTGATCCAAAAGGATTTGGAAAACATATGAAAACAGGAAAACAGGAATAGAGAAAAAGTTTTAGGTTCAAGGACAATTGTTGATAGCGCTGTAGACTATGCTAGACACAAATTACAATGCAAGTGATTGAGCCTATGCCATAACATGGGTGCACTAGTGTCCGCGATTTTGCCAATAATAAATCTTGGAATTCAAATTGTACAATCATCGATTTAACATCTAGTTATTGCTGATCTTCACCACAAACTCAACTATGCACTGCAGAAAACTATAAATAAAGCATGTTTGAGAGCATTCAATCATTGATAGTTGGAGAAGTTGGAAATGTTGTATGTTCTGTTTGTGTAGGAGAAATAAGCAAAGTAAAGGCAAGATTGCTCACGTGTTATAATAATCTCCTTGCTATGTAATAAAGGAGGTTAGCAAGGCACTTTATCATTACCAAAACTGGTTTTCCCTCTACAATGAGGGTTTTTAAAGGTAAATCCATGCGTTGTGAGTTGTTCATATTTAATTATGTTCAAAGCATAGCAATTCTTCTCTTAACAATATGATCTTTTCATTTGCAAAGCAAGTAGGAGACTATAAATATTCTAACTGATTTTTAAACTCCAAAGTAGAGTTTATAGATTAATTTTGTATCAAAGTGGTTTAATCATTTACAGATTTAAGAAAGGATTTTGCATGATTGTAACAAGAGCTACAAGTGCAACCGTGCAGGAGTTGAATGCATGTGTCACAACATTAAAAGGCCACATCAAAGGAATCATAGAAAAATAATAATGAAATCACAGAAAATCAGGAATGATTGAGGCAACAAGAAAAGCATGAGTAGGCAACAAGGTAAAATGGAAGATGAACAAACTTCCTTTTGTGAGTTGCTCAAAGCAATGGCAAATAAATTTTGTATTATCACATATGATATGTAAGAAGAAGATTTTTTAAATTAACCTAATATAAAGGCAAAAAATGTGTGTCTTTTTAAGATTGAAAGAAAAGTAGAGACCGAGCATTTTAATGCACAAATTAATGCATAGATATTAGAGACATGGATTAAGTAGTTAGAAGTCTATTTTAGTTGTGCATAAAATAAATGAAGATCAATGGATTGATTTTGTATGCCTTAAGATGATTGTGTTGCCAAATGCACAAGTTGTATAGTGTTGTCATTGTTGTCAAGCTATGTTGGAGATTTAGTATCAGGTGATTTAAGTCTATTTTGGAATGTTGAGATGATGTCCAAGTGCTTGTACGAGTTTTTGGCAAGGGTTTGGTAATTGGGTAATTCTATTTTGGTCTGCAATGCTCCACATCATAATATCTTAGCTTGCGACTTTAGTATGTGTATTATGAATCCATAGAGAAGGTACTCTCCAAGTTTAAGTGCGCAATCCTTTTGCAAATGAAATGGTGAATGACTGGGTGTCGTTGTGTACAAGGATAGAGTATCCGTTGACGAAATGCTTGCATTTGTTCGCCGATGATGGTTTTGTGCTGCGGCTTTCAGATTTGTTTGGTTGATGACAGACGATGATATGTTGTGCATTGCAAGTGTTTTTGCTGGTCCACATGGTGAATTAGGTTGAACAATTGGCTTGCTTCACCTGTTCATTATTTCGGAGCTGATTTAAGTGTTTTGGGACCGTGCGGTAGCGTAAAAAGATTAATGTAAAGTTTTGGGAGTGCTTGAAGGCCACGTCGACTTGGTTTAGTGGTGCACATGCTTTATTTTCCTTCTACAAGGTATTGGAGATAGAGTTCTTGTCCAACAAATTGTGTGCTACATGTTTCACCCATTTAGGCTAACCTAATTAATATGTTTGTATGTTGTGGAGGATATTTAGATGTTCAAATCTTTTTTGTGCAATGTAGGAATGTGTGTGAAAGGTGTATGGACAAGTGTGAAGGTGTGCAAGTGTGAATACAAGCGGATGATCAGTGAATGTTGTGAAATATAATGATGAAGTTAGTTTTTTGATGTATGAAACAGAGAACTGTAATTAACATTTTTTAGAATGCCTTTCTATTGTAGTTCATCAAACATATTCATTGTAATGATATGATATTGTATCTTGCTCTAGAGAAGTGATCTTCAGTCTGCAAGTCCTTTGGATCTTGCCCTTAGGCAATGCGTCTTAGCCTGCAAGTTAGGAGCAGTAAGCTTCCTTGGTAGTGAGCCAAAATAATCATTGTAAACAATTTTCATATAGTGTTTGGATCTCTCCATGTTTTTTCCCTCCTTGGGTTTTTCACGTAAAAATCTTGGTATTCTTGTGTGTTGCATGTTCTGCTTGTTATTTACTTCTGCATATGTGATGAATGGATTGAATGGGTAATAAGTATTTGAATTTGTGTGTGTGAACCAAGCTCATGTGCGACTGTCCCCATTTATTGCAAAATAAATATATTTATTTATTTATAGACGTTGAAGGTTCATTGCTGTGTTCCCTTGGAATTCTACAACCCTGTAGGTGGAATTAGATCTCAATCAATATTCATAGCCACCACAATCATGCTGTAAAGTGTTTACACTGGAGATGAGCCAAGAAATAAATTTCTTGGTGAAGAAGTTAATTGATTCATATGTGAGAATGTTGAATCTAGTGTTACAAGACTCAGACTTGGCTCGGACTCGACAAGCTGATTTTTTACTCAAACTCGGTCTTGGTGTCCGGACTCTGCAAAAACTCAACAAAGACTTGACAAATTGAAAAACCCAAGAAATTCAAAGATTTTTAAGGATTTAAAACTTTTTTCATGCATCATTTAATAAATTAACCTTACAGACACAATAATTGAGATAAATAGAAGCTTCTTTGCACACATACACAACTTTACATTGATCACATAAGTATAAATGCAAATTTTAGGCTTTAGCTGAAGGAAATAAGTTAAACTAAATAACACATTAGAAATATAAAGTGTCAAATGTCTACAATATTCATGGAATATGAAAATCATGGAATCGAAAGTTCAAAACATATAACAAAATAAAATCTAGAGCCTAGAAGACTAAGGCTCAAAGTAGCCTATATTAGTGACCAGTCAACCCCGCAACCTTCCTACATGTGCGCCTAAGATAGGTCTTGGAAGATTTTGCAGCCATGATATCTGCTTGTGTCTCAGGCTCAGCTTTAGTGACATCCACATCATCCTCAGGGTCAATGGGTCTCCTTGTGCTCAAGCCTCCTGTGCAATCGCTACTGCCTTTGCCTCTCAATCCACTTGATCAACCCATTCCAAGTCTTCATAACTTAAGATAGGATCATCAACCTTAGTGTTCTACTCTGTGTGTAGATCAACCTCCTCTAAAGTGATAGGAGATGTGTTAGTGCCCAAGATCTGCCTGTGACGGAGGCAAAGGTTGTAATGAACAAAACACAAGATCATTCAGCCTTTTCACTGCCAACTTGTTGTGCTTTTTCGAATGTATATGCTCGAACATGCTCCAATGGTGCTTGCATCTTGAAGCACTACATGGCTAGCTCAAGATACGAACTGCAATTCTTTGTAGATTTGGTACCTTAGCACCAAACATTCCCACCATGCATCTGAAACAAGAAAAAATTAAAAATCTATTCTATAACTTTGACTTTATCAACATAAAATGGTAATAGAATCATAGATAGAAAAGTTTAAGATTTAAATTTTAAATTATGCCCTGAATAGATTTTTATCTGACATCATTTGTGTTTGGTTTTCCTTGCATGTCCTGTGAGAAGAAGTCTCCTTGTGAATTAAACATTTCTATCTCACAGATTATGTGCTCCAACTGATGAATCAAAAGACATTCGCTCTACAACTTCATAGTGTATGCACCCTAAAATGGTCGCCTAGACTTTGGGCCCCATTTATTCAATTTATAAACCCTGAATCAATTTTATCAATAATCAATATTTTCAACATTATTAATTTCTTGATCAAATCTTAATTTTGATCATATATTGGATTTTTATCTTTGGGCTAACCATTTATCCTAAGTCTTTATTTAATTAAAAGGAATATTTCCTCCCTTTTTGATTAAATAAAAAGCCCCACTTTTCCTCTTATCCTAAGTTGCACAAATAAAACATTATTCTTATTTTATAAAAAGGAGAAAAACACTTTTTGTCTCATATGGACATAAAGTCAACTCTTATTTTCCTATTGGAGGATACTTGTGCACATGGATTGCTCCTCTTTCAAGCTCCACCGCTGATTAAGACTTTTTGCCTCTTAATCTCCATGGTCCATTTCACCTCATTTCTTATAAAAGGAGAGCTCTCTCCTTCATTTAGATCCATCTTTTTTATACTAATGTTATGTTGCAGGTTTTAGGTGCATTTGGAGCTTTTGAGGA
Source organism: Chamaecyparis obtusa (assembly GCA_027943335.1). Classification (NCBI taxonomy): domain Eukaryota; kingdom Viridiplantae; phylum Streptophyta; class Pinopsida; order Cupressales; family Cupressaceae; genus Chamaecyparis; species Chamaecyparis obtusa. The sequence goes on along the minus strand of BSBK01008561.1, from coordinate 117,406 downwards.
TATTGAAGACTTGTTGCATTTCATTGTAGTTGCATATTTCCTTTCATAGTTGCATGATAATGGCATTGTTAGCTTAGTTTCCTTTTATGCAATAGAATAAGCTCACATAGTCTAATTAGGAAGGCTTGGTAATACTTGTTCTTTCCTTTCATAGCATAGTTTGTACTTTCCTTTCATAGCTTAGATTGCATTCTCATTTAGATTGCATTGCATTGCATATTTGGATTCTTGGAGATATTGGCATTGTTGCCCTTGTCTTCATTTGAATCTCTCATTGCATGGTTGACTAGCAAGGTCACAAGTTTGTAGCTCTAGCTGAGAGCAATTTTCAACCTTGCAACTCCATGCATAGAGAGCTATGAGCCGCTTTGTGAGGCCTCATTCTTGAGCAACCTTGCATGTAATGGTTCATAGAAGTGCACCATTTTAGTGTGTACATTTCTGGCGCCCACCGTGGGGCAGAATAGTTTTATTTTGTCTTTCATTTTCTGCATTTTTCGTCATTTATTTTCGTTAATTTTGCGCAAACAGGTGAAACACCGCTTGCGGGCATTCTGTTCACGCCTGTGAGTATTCTGCTCACGTAGGCAAGTATTCTGTTCACGCCTGTGAGCATTCTGTTCACGCGTCTACATTTTCTATTCACGCATCTACATTTTCTTTTCACGCGTCTGCATATTCTTTTCACGCCTCTGCACATTCTTTTCATGCCTTTAAGCATTCTTTTCACGCCTATGAGCATTTTGTTCACGCGTCTGCATATTCTGCTCACGCCTATGAGCATTTTGTTCACGCAGGCAAGCATTTTATTCACGCCTCTGCACATTTTGTTCACGCGTCCACATATTCTATTCACGCGTCTACATATTCTGCTCACGCCTGTGCACATTTTAATCACGCCTGCCAGCTTTTAAATGTCGTGTTTTAGCTATTAAATGTCGCCTAGTATTGTCTGTTGAATTTTGCTAGTTTATTTGCTGTTTTCAGTTTTTTTTGAAAATTTCAGCGTTTTCAAATCCGTGCCACTCTGGAAAATGGGTGCCTATTTTTGAGAAATTTTTGCAAATGATATCAAAATTTTAAGTGTTATATATCATTGGAAAGGTCTTTCCAAGCCTAATCCAACCATGATGGTTTCATTTTCAGATTTTGTCATTTGATTAGTTATTTTTGCGGATTATCTGATTTTTCATGAGTTAACCATTGTTAGATTTTGGATTTTGCTAACCATTGTGGAGCTAACAAGTTGTGGTTGTAGGTGCCTCTTGCTTGAATATTTTGTCAAAATCGCATGTCAAAGAGGGCTACTAATGGTTTTTGTAGGGCTGCCCATGCATAAAAACAAATTTTTTTTTTTTTGCTTGTTTATTTGCTTTCCTTTCAAGTGTGGCATTCACTAATTGTATTAGGAATCTTTAAAACCTTGTAAAAGAGATTTTGAGGTGGTAGGAGAAGTATGCTCTTCACCTTTAGGTGAACCAGAAAATCTTGACCCATCTTAAGGTTTTGGAAGCAAGGGAGTAATTGAATCTCTTTGCTTGGTGTGTTTGGGAGAAGTTTTTGAGATAGGGGAGTATGCTCTTCACCCTCGTGGTGAACCAAAAATCTTGAACCTCAAAAATATCCATTCTTTGTTTAGTTTAGGATCCTTTAGCGGGCCTGCTCTTGAGCAATCAAGAGGAACGACTCAAGTGGGGACAACCTTGTCATCATTTTCCTTGGTGGCAAGTGATTCCAACTCACTATAATCTCAAGGCTATCAAGGACACCAAAAACCTTGGTAGACATAACACTTATCTTCGTTTGATGTGAGTAGCTCATGGGATTGCGACCATGGGGAAAACATTGAACAAGAATGCTTAAGGTACTTTTGAGGCCGCGAGGTCCTAGTCCTTTATGAGGAGCAAGAGGGGTGTTGTGAACGGAAATCCTTATTAAGAACCATTAGATAGAAGCCACCTTATTTAGCCGCTTATCTTCTTAGTGCAAGGATTGATCTAAGTGGTTTACCCGGATCACCTTAAGATACTCACCATATGTGTCCCTTTGGTTGTGTCATTTGACACTTCCACGACAAAGCCAATATCTCTTGTGGGTAACCACTTGGTGTGAGGCAAGGGGGCATCAAGTTGTGGGCTAAGTTGGTAAGTATTGAGCCTTGACCTTTTTAGGATAGATTTGTTTGAATTGTCTTCGGTTGTGCGATACTAGTGTAAACGTTCTCAACATACAAACAATCGGTAGCATTCATAGGGTGCTTTTTCAATTTTGATATCATAAGTGTTTGTCTTGGCAAGGTTGCTTTTGCCCTTGTTTCAAGTGTTTGAAGATGTTTGATCCTCTACTGTTTGCAAACTTGTTCAAATGCTGTTAAATTTGTGATTGACATCAGACATTTTCACCCTAACATTCAGAAAATCCAAAATCAGACCTTAAAACTCAAAATTTTGCACAAATTGGTCAAGATCAACATCAGTATCACATTAGCCAAAGAGAAATATCGCATTAGAAGGTTGTTCTTGGTGAGAAAGTTTATCTCTAGAATTGTGAGCTACATTCTTGGGAAATTCTTGTACTCTTATTGTCCAAATAATTTTCATTTAATCTCAATTTCAATTATATTTTGGTCTAGCCCAACCTCTTGGTTCAAAAGTGCAAGGGTAGTCACCCTTTGATTTGAAGCACCTCTTTGACAGTGTTGGTAAAGCCCCTTCTTCTATCTTTTCATTTCTCTTTGGACAATAGAGAACTTTGATTATCCTAGTTTGGTGTTGACATTTTGTGAGGTCATCCTATTACCAAGGGTCTTCTATTTTCAGTCTTCCTTGGTCAGTCCAGATCTTAGATCCTAGGTGTTGTCATGTTGCTCAACATCTCAATGAACGTTATGGTATCAATTGCACAAGATGGCTCTTAGTCTTCTTCTTTCTTCTCCATTTCCCATGTTCTTCTAAAGTCTTCTATTCCCTTGGGAAATTCTTCTTCTTCTTGATTCTTTTTCTTCTACTATCTAGTTTGCATTCCTCTATTTTTCTATCATTCCTATGCTTGATTTCTCCTCTTTTGGAACCATGAATCTTAACTATCTAGCTTTGGAACCTTTATTAAGAATAGATGATCTTGAGCTCATTGACATATTTGAAAAGTGTTGTTCCTCCAAAATTCTCATGAGTGATGAATTTATAGCAAAAATAAAAGAAAAGATGATTAAATCAGATGCCTTTGCTAGAATCATAAACATGATCATATCACGATCTTCTTCTTCCAAACATTCTTCATCATCTAAATCTTCTCATTCTTCTTCACCTTCCAAGTCTTATCATGACTCTTCCAGACATCATCCTCATTCTTCATCTTCTAAATCTTATCATGATTCTTCTAAACACTATTCACATTCTTCATCTTCCAAATCTTATCATGACTCTTCTAAACATTATTCGAATTCCTCATTATCCAAGTCTTCTTCTTCCACTAAGTCTTCAATTTCCTCTCCTTCACGATCTCATTCTTCTTCTACTTCTCCTAAGAGTCTTACTTCTCTTCAGAAGACATACCATAAAGAGCAACATGATAGTCCTTGTGATGTCTCTTCCACAAAGAGTGACACACCTACCTTTGATGACTATGATGACTATGATGATGGACAATGTAGTAATACTTATGGCACCTCTATTCCTAAGAGTCCTCCTCGTCGTGTGCTTAGGCTTACTAAAGGGTCATCCTATTGGATAGATTGTGATGGTGATCCATATGATTTTGATTTTGAGAGAAATTATGATATTTGTTGTGAACAATATGATACATCTACTTCTATTGAGGAAGAGAAAGCTTTCCGTGCTGATTATAAACGAAGATACTATGAGCATGTCTTGTCTAAAAACTTTCATGCTGAAAATAAAGATTACACTCTCCAGCAAGATCATGTTAATGCTGAACCTTTGTCTTGTGATGGTCCCCTTCCATCCTCTACTTCCTCCAATATCCACACATCTCCTAAAGCTGCTAAGTCTTCCAAATCTTTCACAAAGCCTTCAAGGAGCCTTAAGAGCACAAATCCTTCATCCAACAAAGATCCTAATGCTTTCCATGCGGATCCCTATAATTATTCTCAAGGGCCACCTCTTAAAGATACTCAAGCTAACCTTCACTTGACTGCAAATACTTTCAATCATGCTAAACCTAAGGAGCCTAAGCCTTTAAATGCTATAATGCCTATTTCAGCTAGTCTTTCAGCATCTCCTCCAAAGTCTTCCATACAATTCCAACATGCTTCCTTGTCCTTAGAAGTGGCTCCATGTCAAGAGGACTCTAAAAATGATAAAGAAAAGAACATACAGAAAGATCAAGATCAGAAACCCTCCATATCATCCAATTCTCTTTATGATGTATCTTCTCCATTGCATGGTTCTTTTGATCCTCTACGCTCTTCCGCATTCATTCCACCATATCCTAAGCAAGATCAAGCTACTACTTACACTATTGAGCTTATTGATAATCAAAATAACCTTACCACACTTGCGCTTTCCAAAGATGATGTTTCCATTAAGGTTATTAAAAATGGTGTTGTTACTTCTGATGTTAAGCCTATTGAAAATCAAGAAAAAAATGATGCACTTATGCTATCCAAAGCAACTTGTCAAGATCAAAGTCTTCCATCTTCTTGTTCTACCACTCCATGTTCACTTCCGCTTTCTGCTCCTCCTAAATCTTTGCAAGCTACGAATGATCCTATCAAAGAAACTGCTCCTATTCAAGATGTGCATGATCCTGTTGAAAATTCTAATGCTCACTCTAAAGATGTTGATATCCTTGGTTGTGATATAGATGCTGATGAACTTATTGATTATCCTTTTGCATCTTCCACATCCATCCTTGGACCTCCTCCACCAATACTAAGGGCTTCATGTCTTCCTTCCATATTGGGCCCTTATGTCCCTTCACTTTCCCCTCCTAACTCTCCTAATTCATCATCCATCTTGGGTCCTTACGTCCCTCCATCTCCTATCTTTCCTCAAGATCAACATAGATGCATACCCTTGAATCATTTTCATCCATCCACCCATCTATACCAGTCATATTTTCCTTCTTCTTCCACAAGTCCCAAGTCTTTTGGAAGTAACTTGAATGTTCAATACAAGAAAAAGAAGCAATACAAGAATCCATAAAAAAAAGAAGATCACCATGTCTTCTCTAATCAACATGGAAGCATAAAGTCAAAAGAGATATCTAAGAAGAAAACTACAAGACAAGTATGGGTTCCAAAATTCATCATTCAAGATATTCTCTTTAAATCATCAAAAGGAAATAAAAAGCCAATGGCTATATGGATTCCGAGATCTCTCTTAAGAGAGTCTCATGTTGAACAACAAGTGAAGTTGACATTCAAGCTTCCAAAGGCTTCCACTTCATCTTTTTCCAAAAACATTCTTCCATTCCATGCACCTGAACCACAACCTCTACTAAACATTTTCCATATTCCTTCTCGTATTCCTCAATTCACATTTGAGAATTATAACAAGCACACCAATCCTCTTTTCGAAGAGTCACATAGCAATAATGAACCAGAATATGGTTTGCATTTGGACTAGAATATGGTTTACGTTTCCTCCATTTTTTCCGTTACCCTTCAAGGTGTGTATTGACGTTGATCTTACCTTTCTTTCCATTTACCTTTTCACATTCATTATCCTTCTACCTTCTATCTTTTTTTCCTCATTTGTCTATTCCTTCTGCGTCTTCCTTTCCCCTTCAGCATCTTTGAGCATATCATTTTGAATCCTTGGCATATCATGGTTTATCCTTTCAAGGAGCATTATCTAAAAAGCTTGTCTTCTTCCAAAAAAATTAAAAAAAAAAGAAAAATTCAAAAAGAAAACAAAAAAAAAATTGAAATTTTTTTTGAAAATGTGCCATGGTGAAAACCTGGAAACAGGTGCCTTGGTAGCAAAAGTAAAGAGAAATAAATTCGTCCTACGGTGAAAACCACTCCCTTGTGGCGCCTTGGATAAGTACCATGATGAAAACCTGGCAATCAAGCGTCATGCGTAGTTCTTCTACATATTTCATCCATTCCATCTTCTCTCTTTGACTTTGACAATGTTGATCTATACACGAACATTTGGCTATTTTGTGAGCTATCTTATGATGATCTTTCTTTCATTCCATTCATGTTTAGCTTTCATATTCATTTTCCTTCATTCATTCTAGCCTTTCGCTATCCTTTTCCCCTCTGGTCTTGATCTAATAAAAAAAAAAAAAAAAAAAAGTAAAACACGATGTTATGAAGCCTCTTGACATGTCTACTCCTTTGGACTACATCCTTCTTTCTTTTGCAATGTGCTTTTGTGACTTATCTTATGCTAGCCTCTCATTGCTTGTCTAAATGTGCTTTGCATGATAATTTTTCCCTCGCTTGGGTACTCTTGAGGAGTTTGCCTTTGAGGATTTCTTCCCTTCACTCTCCTTCATTCTCATGTCCTCCACTTCATTCACCAACTTGCTCATCCATCTTGTCCTCCACATTGCTAGATATTGAGACTGCACGATGTGATCTTGCTCATGAGTTTAACGCCCGTTCTGTCTGGGGGCATCCTTTGTATATCTTTTATGATCCTGAAAAAATTCCAAAAAATTCATATATGATGTTGAAAAAATTCTAAAAAGTATAAAAAGTCCTGAAAAAAAAATACAAAAAAATCAAAAAATCAAAAATTCAAAAAATAGAAAAAGTGCCTTGGTGAAAACCTGGACACAGGCGCCTTGGTAGCAAAAATACAAAATAAGAAAAAAAGGAAAAAAATTGCAATAAATCCAAGTGGTGAAAACCTAGAAACAGGCGCTACTTGAGGCCTTTGCACTCCTATTTGTTAGCATGCGTCCTCGACACTGACCCTTTCTCCATCATACCCTGACCCTACTTGGCTTAGTCTGGAATTGGTCTGTGTCTTTGCCTAGGGGGCATAACTGTTAGCATTGGTCCTTTAGGTGCGTTTGTCTCTTGGGGCATTTCACAACAGGTGATTTTCAACACCACCCCAAACAGTGTTTTTCAACACTACCCTTGCGTCGAGTGTTTCTTAACACTTATCAGATGTCTTACCCAATAGTCTAAGTATGATGCGATATTTCTCACTAAGCAGATATGACAATCAGAGTTTGACTCTATGACCAACACACACGCACTTAAACAATCAACTCGCTGACGATATGATGACTTTCTTTTTCTTTGTGTGCTGTCTATGAGGATTTCTTTGATGAGTGGTCTCTCCTTGAGAAGTTTTCAATGATGAATAGCTAGAAGACTGAGGGTATGAGAACATGTTTTCTTTCTTTATCTGCTTGTGGGTATATTTTGTTGGTCCTAACTGTCATGAGCATTTATGCTGGTCTTACTTGACCCTATGGATTGACAAGGTATTATCCTTGACTGTTTTTGCGAGTGCATGCTTCTAGTTATCCTGACTTTCATGTGTCTTGATACAAGCATAATCTTGCTATATCAAATTTAGGTGATCTCACTGCATTAGTCATCTTGACCTATATGTCTTTGATGCCTAGGTGAGATTTTCACATTTCTATCTGATAAAGATCATATTCATATCCACATAGTTATGCTAGTGTGCATTGTATGATCTTACGACGCTACCAATAACGCTCGATGATGATAATTAGATGTCTATAAGCATTGTGACCTTGCAAGTCAACCACTTTCATAGTAGCTTGCATTTTTAGGTTCATGTTAGATTAGTTTTTGCATCTTGCATATGGAGAGAGCTCTCCTTTTTATCATCTACGGACTAGTTGGTCAACTGTGCTCAGTTTCTGATTCTTCTTGATCATATCTTTCATTTCTAGTCTTTCATATCACATCATTTTCTATCCATTTTCGGACTCGAAATCGAAATCTGAGTTGCGTTTCCAAATTTTCTCATTCTTCTACGCAGTTGACTGACCTTTTGAGGCATAATTCTTCGATCTTTGATGGACTTTCTTCCTTCCATGTCTCTCAAATTTTCTAGTCTTTCATTCGCTCTATTTCTAGTCTTCTATTTCTATTCTTCTACTTCCTCACTGGGGCATGTTTTCATTTCCTGATGGTTAACCTCTTGACCTTTACATTCGATTATGACTTCCTTCTGATTTGATCAAATCTTTATCGATTTGCTGTCTCTCCTCTACCTGATTTCGATTTCGATTCCTAGGGGGCAGTATTTATGGGATTCTCATCCCCGATTCCTTGATTTTCCTGATTCAGACATCTTTTGTGAGCTTTTGCTCAAATTTGAGATTTTTATCTCTTACTTTGAATGTGATCCCGAACCGACCTCATGTTCAAAGGCCTTTGTTTATGTTTGTTCGGATATGATCCCGAATCGACCTCATATTTGAGTTGTTTTGTGATCCCAGATCGATCTCACATTTCAACTTCATTCTTTGACTACATGTGTTCCCAAATCGATCACACATTAGTCAAAGAGGGGCAAATGTATGCACCCTAAAATGGTCGCCTAGACTTTAGGCCCCATTTATTCAATTTATAAACCCTGAATCAATTTTATCAATAATCAATATTTTCAACATTATTAATTTCTTGATCAAATCTTAATTTCGATCATATATTGGATTTTTATCGTTGGGCTAACCATTTATCCTAAGTCTTTATTTAATTAAAAGGAATATTTCCTCCCCTTTTGATTAAATAAAAAGCCCCACTTTTCCTCTTATCCTAAGTTGCACAAATAAAGCATTATTCCTATTTTATAAAAAGGAGAAAAGCACTTTTTGTCTCATATGGACATAAAGTCAACTCTTATTTTCCTATTGGAGGATACTTGTGCACATGGATTGCTCCTCTTTCAAGCTCCACCGCTGATTAAGACTTTTTGCCTCTTAATCTCCATGGTCCATTTCACCTCATTTCTTATAAAAGGAGAGCTCTCTCCTTCATTTAGATCCATCTTTTTTATGCTAATGTTATGCTGTAGGTTTTAGGTGCATTTGGAGCTTTTGAGGATATTGAAGACTTGTTGCTTTTCATTGTAGTTGCATATTTCCTTTCATAGTTGCATGATAATGACATTGTTAGCTTAGTTTCCTTTTATGCAATAGAATAAGCTCACATAGTCTAATTAGGAAGACTTGGTAATACTTGTTCTTTCCTTTCATAGCATAGTTTGTACTTTCCTTTCATAGCTTAGATTGCACTCTCATTTAGATTGCATTGCATTGCATATTTGGATTCTTGGAGATATTGGCATTGTTGCCCTTGTCTTCATTTGAATCTCTCATTGCATGGTTGACTAGCAAGGTCACAAGTTTGTAGCTCTAGCTGAGAGCAATTTTCAACCTTGCAACTCCATGCATAGAGAGCTATGAGCCGCTTTGTGAGGCCTCATTCTTGAGCAACCTTGCATGTAATGGTTCATAGAAGTGCACCATTTTAGTGTGTACACATAGAGCCCACTCAACATCTCTTCAACGGCTTTGAAATTTGCGTGAAATTGGAATGCTAGATTAAGGTAGTGGGCAGTTGCATGTATAGACCTATGAAGGAGATTGTGCCATCGTCGATTAATGACCTTCCATAGGGGACTGTATCTAGCCTAATTCCCTGAATAAATAGATCTAATGGCCTTTTTCACCCTGTCCATGCCCGCATAAATATATCCCATTGCGGGCTTCTCTACATCAGCAATTCATTGGAGAACAATAAGAGGCTCTATGAACTACAATCATAAAGTTGAAACATTAAGCTTTAAGTTTTAAGTTTTACTTTAAAAAATGAACAATGAACATAAACAAGTGTGAACAAAAATGAAGAAATGAGAAAAAAAAATAAAAATTACTTGCACAATCTCCTTGGCTGGTTGCCAAAAGCCATTCTCATAAAAAACTTGATCAATCGTCTCAATCCCTGCATTGCTCTTCACATATGACAATGTGGTCCACTCACCTACAAACATGTGTTTCAAACTAGCTTTGGATTGAAGTAAGGATTGCAACATGATGAAATTGGTTGCAAATCAGGTGATCTCTGGATGAGCCAACTCGTTATTTGTGAAATTCCTCATAAGGTTGAGGGCCCAAGTATGATTATATATGAATTTACAAATATTCCTTGTCTGGTCTACATATGTTTTTATCTAGAGAAGTTTGCTAAGATCCTCCAACATGAGGTCAAGGCAATGAGGAGCACAAGGTGTCCAAAATTAGGTGGGGTGCCACTCCATAAGAAGTCTACCTACAACAATATAATTTGCTGCATTATCTATGACTACCTGTATCACATTCTCCTCATCTACCTCTTCCAACACTTCCTCCAAGACCTCACAAAGATACTCAACATTTTTTTGTTTTTCCTGAAGCATCAACTGACTTCAAAAACACTGTGCCACTTGAGAAAGAAAAAAAAAACCAATTTAGTAAAATAAAAATTAAAAACCTTAATCACTAAATCAAATATTCAATATAGTTTACAAAGTAGTAAATACAAGTTTTACAATTACATTATGAGGAGACAAGAGAATTCAGCACTGTTCTAGTATTTCTGTCGGTCCAACCATCAATCATGATGGTGCAACCCTTCCTCCTCCATACCTCACATTGCTCGATAGTTATGGCTTTGACATTAGCCACCTTTTGAGTCAAAATAGGACCTTTTAACTCCTCATCATTTGGGGCTTTGAACCCCGCACCACAAATAGTAATAACATTTACCATAATTTGCCAATAAGGAGATCTAAAACAAATTTAAAAACCATAATAAGTATCAAAATAACAACATACTCTTGGAAGCAAGAAAATCAAGACATAGAAATCAAAATAATAATAAATGCCTCACTGCATGAAATGAAAGGTTGTTGTAGAACCAAAAATCTCCAATTGCAATTTTCGCAGCTTCATACTTCTTCTTATTCCAAACCATGCTCTCAAGCAATGGGTGGGCACCCGGAGTTCTGCGTGGAACAATAAGGAAATCTAATGTGGATTTCTTTTTACGAATCCGAGGCTCAATGGACACACTCAAACACCACTAGTTGTAGATGGAGGAAATGGAGGCTGAGGATTTGAAGAGCCCCCCTCTCCACCAATGTTTGCCATTTCTTCCAAATGCTTCTGTTTTAATTCCTTTTCTCTCTTCAAATTCCTCTATTTGAGCTTGCATTTCACTTATAACATCAATGGGTGCTTTTTTGCATGGTTTGACATCATGGCCTGATATATGTGCAAGGTGAGATTTCAACCAGTTAATACCTCTACTGTTTCCTTTTGCAACGAAAACCTATTACTTCTTTTTTGGTTCCGGGATGGCATGTTTCCAAGCACTATCCCTTTGGCATCTAATTGGGTCTGCATTTGGGTTATCACTACTGCTAGGCTCAGACATTATGCTGCAATATATCATAAATGAAAAAAATCAACATCTACAAATTCTACAGTCATATTCTAATTAAATTAAAATAAATAAAATAAAGAAAAACAAAACTAGGCCCTGTTAAGTTTTAGAAACCAGAATAGCATGCAACAAAGAACAAATAAAACAAGACACACGAAAACACCTGAGATACCCTGGGAAAACCCTCCTACTCGAGGGATTAACCCAGCCACACCAAAATAGATACTTTATTGAAAGCTCAAACTGAATACAATGCTTCACAAGCATAATCAGAGATTGTTAACTCTTAACAATCTACAGAAGTATGACTTTTAACAGATTTAGCAACACCTGCTCTGCATATACAATATATGTGTAGCAATCATATATATCACACGGACATGAGATTATTGACATACAACAAGATCATATACTGATCATACACCAAAAATGCCTGAAGCAGATGAGGTAAAACAACAGATATTGTGATGCCAGAAGTGGACACGATAATAACTTGCACACCACAAATAATGTTACATCTGCTTTCTTCAATTCTTCTCTCAATCTCTAAACTCTGCCCTTATTCAACACTGTCCAGGAGAGCTAAAATGGATGGAAGCCAAATAGTCACCGTTGGAAGACAAAGAGCACTCGATGACAGTTACATAAGTGCTGTTTCATATCCAACAGACATGCATCTTTTATTACAGTGAAGCCTTTAATAATCCATAGCAAAAATAAACATAACCGATACAAATCAATGCATTGATAGTAATCATAAATCATGAACTGTCGATATACACCACGAAGCAAGTCCACGATGCCGGGCCATCTCACTCATGGTGCCATGTCATCCTTTCTCAGCAGTGAAGGTGTACACGTCAAGAATAATATATGAGAGAAAAATGGTCCACAAGAGAACAGCTCGACCATTGAAAGGGAAGTCACACAACATCTTTAGCTGGGCGGTGATGATAGATGAATCAATGTTTCAAAGTCTAGACGTTACTACAAAGTCGAAGATCTCACTTGAACACGATGGACTTTGCAAGTCAATACTGATAAGTAAATTCATAGTCATCAACACGATGAATCAGAAAAGAAAATGCAATCACAATACACCTGAGCAGATATAGAAAAGCAGTTGCCAATGAGACATCACAGAGAAACATGAAGATGTAGAGAGTCATCAGAACAGATGATCGAACAAAACACAGTCCAGCAAGAAAATATACTCCGAGAGAACTTAAGAACACTGAAGAATCAATCACAGGTATTAATGATTTCTTTTGCAGCCACGATAACATTAACAGGCCCTAGGGTTTCTTACTTTTCCATCAACATAAAATGAAACAAAACTAAAACAAATGTACAAAAAAATGGAAATATGAAAGTAAAAACATAAAAAAACAACAAAAAAATGTCACTCACCTCTTCAAATTTGCTCCAAAAATGAAAAAATGCTCTTTAAATTTGTAGAGACCTCCTCCAAATCCTTTTTTAACTCCTCTTAATGTGTGAATGCAAGCTAATAACTTGCACAAACAATCAGCAATCATTATCTTGGAGTCAATTGATCTGCTGGTTTGCTCTTCAATACCTCAATATTCTTGCTCAAATGACTCTTTTTCCTCTCCTACTTGTGTTGGCAAACAATAGAATGCTCTTTTTAGGGTTGAGGAACAAATATAAACCCAAAGAGAAAAAGTAAAGACATAAAAAATGTGTGTTTTTTCACTTAAACTCCCTGCCTTCCGCAGCCGAGTCTGAGTCCAGGGTCTCATAGGCTCGGCAAGCCTGCTTCGGCTTGGGGCTCGCTGAGTCTTGGCAGGACTCACCGAGTCTTGTATCTATGGTTGAATCACAGAACATCATTTTGGGACAACAGGATGATGATGTCAACTCTTAGGAAGATCTTAATTCTGCAACTCGTGAAAGAAAGTTCAATGAAGATGGAGAGGGCCCTCAACATCTCTATTGTAATCTGTAGATTAAAATTTCACAATACAATTTAAGGGTGTGATCAAGGTCAACAAATGGTTGAGTAAACTCATGTTGGCATTTACGGTGCAGAGGATTCATGTGCAAGAAGATATATTATTTTTTTGCTTTCTAACATTTTACAATGTTGCCTGTACACTTGATGTCAACTCTTAGGGAGACCATAATTTTGCAACCCTTGAAAGAGATGTCCATGAAGAGGAAGAGGGCCTTCAACATCTCTATTGTAATATATAGATTAAAATTTCACAATATGATTTAAGGGTGTGGTTTGGGTCCACAAATGGTTGAGTAAATTCACATTGACATTTAGGTTGCAGAGGATTCATGTGCAAGATGATAAATTATTTCTTGCCTTCTAACATTTCGACTACGTTGTCCATACATTGGCAGGCAAATGGGCATTTAAATGCTCTAATAAGGATTTTGCAGATACATTTACCAGGAGGGGAGATCACAACTAGAATAAGCCATGTCATACTCATGTTTTTTCTAGTAGAGTATGTTTGTGGAGAACTGCATAGAATATTTTAAGTTATGGGGTCCAAGGCCAAGCTTTCCTCAACTCCGGTGCAGAAAATATGCATTCCCAACTTGCAAGCTGAAATCAATACAAAGTACTATTATTTGAATCAACTTCCTTGCAAAAGGCTATGACTTCAACAGGGAGAAAAATGTATCAAGGCCCAAGAAGAACTATTATGGGAACTACTAAGAAATCTTTTAAATTTGATAAGGGTAAGGAAGGGAGGATTGTGAGTCTTTATCTAAATATCCTATCTTTCAAATTCCAAATTGTTGCTATAAATGTTCTCAATCTTGAAGCAAGGACTGTTTCTAACCGCCCCAAAATTCTGCATGGTTGAAGATGTGTGACTACCCAAGTTTGAGGTTGAACTCGACAATGATGATGCTGTTAAACTACCTGAGAATGCATGTGAACATGAATAACAAGCTACTTAGGGTTAGAAGCAAGGAAGTTATCGATATCTCTAGCTGCCATGATTGGGTTAGATCATCTTGGTATCTTTAGATTTTTTTTCCATATTAAAAGACTAGAGTTTATTAATGGTAGGCATTGGTAGCACATCAGAAATCTTCCCAATCCCAGTCCTAGAGGACTGGGATGTTCATGTTTAGGAGTGATAGAAAATGTTGTATGGACAAATGTGATCACACCCTTGAGATCAAGTTTTCTTGTGGTGAACTTTGAAGGAGAGGATGATGTTTTGAGTTTCCAAGGAGAGTTATGCAATCTCTTAGGGTTTGGACTAAATCCTTATATCTCAATTTGCAAGAGCCTTCTCGCTATCTTCAACTTGTACACAAGTCATGAATTTGGCCACAAATGTGTATATTGAATATGATTTGCAACTGTACATTTCAGTTCTCTAACATATAATATCACTGTCCCTAGCTTATGAATTAGACAGTGGAATATTTAATCAATGCAATTGTCTGCTACCCTTATATTAATGAGGACTAAGTAACAGAGACTCTATTTTCAAATGATAAGTCTGATACAAATCTCTGATCTGAATTCAACCAAGTAGATGAAGTCTTGATCTTATGATATTAAATGATGAGATTGATTGGTTTATGAATATATGGTATCCAACTGGAAGAATAGGAAGGTCTGATGTATTTATGAATTGGTCATTGAAATGAACCTAACCGGCCATTTACTAATTTTTACCAATAAAACTCATGCAGATTCGAAAACCAATAGAACATGCAAATAACCATTGATCCGATAACAATAACCAGCAGATTTATTCATATAACCAGCAAATATAATTTTATGAAATAACTTAGAAATATGGTTTTGTATTATACATTAGCAATACAACAACCAAACATTACAATATCCAATCCAATCTGAAATACAGCAAAGAACAGTAAGACTGGATGATAAGAACCTGGTAAAAACTATGGCGAACTCTGAAGTGAATCCGCACCGGGATGAATCAGGTTTCCGTCCAATCCACCAAGAAATGCTGAAGGTTTCCGTCCTCAGATTTCTGATTCGATAGCTGAAGCTTCTCGAATTCTCAAGGAGAGATAAAAATCCATAAACTGAAGCATATTGAAATGAGATTGTCAACTTCTTCTTATGGCTGCAACTGTGACTCTTCAGTTTCCCCATTGTGACTCTTCATATTCCCAATTCGTCTCTTTATAATTTCACTTTAAGTCACTTTTTAAATAAATTGACCGTTGAGTTATAAAGTGAAATAATAAAGAAAGTGAGGAATCTTCCGTCATTAAATCGGAGGCCCAAATGAGCTCGGATGCTGACATGTGATAGCTCGCTGGAAAGCTCTCGGTGAGACGCTCCAAGTTTGCTACTGAAAAACCAAGAATTCTGAACCCTGTTGACTTACTAAAAATAGTAAGTACCTTGGAAACCTGCGGAAACTGCTCCGATTGGCTTGGAACTGAAACCACCTAGGCCAATTATCTCCTAGTGCACTGCCACGCCACGGTTAGCCCTCCGGACCAAGGTAAAAAGGCTAACAACACGGCACAATATAATGTACCTCAAAAAGGGGACATTACAATCATCCCTTCTCGGAGATTGCTTGCCCTCAAGCAATTGGTATCTGCATGCTGAGATCAAATATACCTGGATCCCAAACCAACCTTAGGGAAGCGGCTCCCCCAACCTGTTGTGTGAAACTGGACCCAGTCATTAAGCTTCGATCTGTGAAGCCACTCCTACAAAAACCAAACAACAACCCATATAATGTCGGGATCCCAAACCTCTGTAGGATCTGTCGAACTAGTCTGCCCTGTGCTGCTATCATCTGTAAGGAAGGTCTCAACCCAACTGAGAACCTCACTCCAACTAGGCTCTCCCGCGCCTCTATGGCCATATGCTGGAGAAAACCAAATCTCAAGCCGATCGGCTTCAAAAATGAAAACCGACCTCGAGTATGCCCCTCTAATTTGTAGCCTGAACCAAAAACTGCGCTGAAGAGGCAAACTGTCAAAACCGCCGGATAAGGCTGCCACCTATGTTGCATTGAACAACTCTACTGGAAACCCAAAATCAGCATAAGGACTCATTGACTGTCTCTCAATACCCGGAGTCATACAATGTATACCATTGTGTGAAAAATTCACACCAAACAGCATAACCAGCATGCCAAACTCGATAACCCCGTACTGAATAAGTCCTACCTGATCAACATCATCACCGAGTGGTAGTGTAAGAAACGACATATCACTCATCATGCCACAAGACATAACTACCTCCCTTGGACTACGGGTACACCTCCCACACTGCTCGCCAACTGAGCTCATTCTGCTACTCTAACCTGGTGACCAGGGCTCACCTCTGATAACTGCACCTGGGTCCCAGACCCTGTAACTAATCTCATCCTCATCCTGGGAATAGGAAGTATCTCCCTCATCTATCTCAAAGAGGAGATTGTCAAATGTCCACTCGGCACCCATCTCAAACAAGGAGTTATCCATCTTCTGAAAGTGATCCAACTCACCAAGAAACTCTCGATGACCCAAGAATCTCCTCGGACAATTGTCCAAGTCATAGGTCTACTGTATGCTGTCAAGCTCTTGAATCACCTCCTGATAAAATTCAGACCTATCCCTATCATCCTGCTCCCTGTATTGGCTAGAGACCACAATCTGATTTCTCGCCTCCTGTAGAGTGATACGAGTATGCTCCAAAGTGTTAATGTTTTATAGCTGCGAGAGATATCATTCTTCCTATTGCTTTGTAGTTTTGTTATTTGCTCAGTATGATCGTGTTCCTCCTATCTTGTACCACGTGGATGCTGACTTGGCATTGGTTACATCTGGTCATTTGTATTCACCTTTGGCAATGAGTATTCAATGTTGGTTACTGTTTTAGCATCGCTGGCATGTGTTGTGTATTTGCTGAAGAGAATACACTACGATGGTAATGTGTTGATGTCCACGTAAAGAGATAGAAGGGTTCACCGTGTGGTAGATAATTCTTCTTTGCTCCAACGTTGGCTAATTCTTTGCACTGTTGAGTTATGGCTATTTCCGGTCTCTTCTATTGTCGTATGAGTATTTGATGATATGGCATATTTGGCGGTGGAGTATCTCTTATTGTTATTGGTTTATTTATTTGGTATCATGTCTTGATGGTGCTGTTGCAATCGTGTCATCTCCTTCCAATTGGCGTTTCATCTTTTATTGCCCACGATGGAAGTTCATGTTTCTCTCTTGGCTTCGTCGGCAATTATTATTATTATTTTATTGTGCCTTTCTGATGTCGTCTTGGTGTGCTTTTGTAACGGCAACGGTTTTATTTCATGTCACCATCACTCAAGAAGATATATATGATTGGAAGCATATTGGTTTCACGACATTATCAGAGTGTTATGTGTGGGAGCAGTGTGAGTGCTTGTGTATCGGGAGCTGCCTGCCTGTGTGCATTGGGAGCTGCTTGTATTTGTGAGAAGTGTGAGCTGCCTGCCTGGGTGTTAATCGAGAGCTGCCTGCCTGGGTGTCTATCGAGAGTTGACTGTGTGCATGTATTAGCAGTATCTATGAGATACTTGAAGCATATTATATTTTGTATATGCATAGTTAAAGTGATTGAACTATGAAGAAGCCTTATAGATTGACTGTTGAGAGTCATCAATCATAAGCGTGAGAATATTGTAATAATGTTGAGCATGTAATAGAAGAATCTCTTTTCGGGTGTGGCTGGGTTTTTCCCTCAAGTAGGAGAGTTTTCCCAGGGTAAATAATTGTGTCAATTTGTAGTTGTGTTATTGTTTATCTTTTGCAATTCTGGTTCGAAAACTTAACACAAAGTACCTTGAGTAGCACTAAGCCCCCTATTGAGCTTATCGATCTCAACCTCCTTATTCCTCAACTGCTCAGCATAATTCCCGGCAACTTGTAACAGGTGGTCACGGTCTATAAGTAATCTCAAGTACTCCGATTTCCAATCCTCGAATGCTGTCCCGACTCCCTGTAAATCTGTAGTAAAGGATCCAATCCTCCTGTCGTCTTGCCCTTGATCTTTCTGAGCTGTCCTATACAGATCATCAATGATCTGGTGAGTGCTATCATGGTGAACTAGCGCTGCAATAATGGCGTCATCACTAACTTTTAGCCGACCCTTTAAGACACACTTCTCATCAGTGTTACCCCAAGATGCACTGCCAAATGGGTCATCCATATCCGTGTGATGCAAAAGTGAAGTGCTGCTAAAGAAGTCACATGATTCCTCGTTACCGGAATCGTTGAAGGTCTCCAACTGGTTACCACAGCCTATAATCATGGAGTAATCAAACTCCGCCATCAAATCACCAAAGTAGAGTTCTGAATACTCACCACTGTGTCCCGAAAGTGGGGTAGTCTCAACTGCAATGTTTCTATCACTAGGCTGCCATTTATCTTCCCCTTGTTCAATCTTGCAAACATGCCTCTGTGACCAACCCTCCTGGCATGAGAAACAAATCTTCCTTGCACTCACTAAGTCTTGGCCTATCACAGGGGATCCTGCAACCTGTAAGCCTAATGATGCTCGTTCATTTTCAGATAATGAACTCATGAATCGTTCAGCCTGCAACTTAA
This sequence comes from Chamaecyparis obtusa, assembly GCA_027943335.1. NCBI lineage: Eukaryota > Viridiplantae > Streptophyta > Pinopsida > Cupressales > Cupressaceae > Chamaecyparis > Chamaecyparis obtusa. The sequence goes on along the minus strand of BSBK01008561.1, from coordinate 98,448 downwards.
TTAATTCAGCTGAGAGTTCATATGTCATGGATGTGTTCCTTATTCCTCCTCTCCATAATGCCAACAATTCAGATCGCAATTGTCTGCATATGGCATAGTCCTCATCTAAGATCGAGTATAAGATAGTCACTGTGCTTGTCTTCACCCCATCTGGATGACGCTCCCTCTGATTGTCTAGGAGACACTAAAATAATTGCTGAATCATTTCATCATAACCAAGATTCAGCATGTGACTGAAAACTCTAGTCCTTGCCACTAACCCCAAGATTTTTACTTGCTTATCAAAAGTAGAGTCTCTATCATATCTTAGCCCAACTAAGTTGTCTACAATCAGCTGTAACACCTGTATCCAAATGTGATCGGTGTAAGGAATGATAGGGGCGGTAATTCGAGTGATCTCACTGAGACATGAGGCGATTGCAAGCCTAACATCTCGAAGCGGATGACTTATAAATCTGTGTTGCACTAATGCAACCATTGTGGGATGCATGACCCAATTAAAAAGCTTGCAGTCAGCTTGATCTATCCTGGTTAGATATGAATTTATTGCATTGAGTTTGGCCCAGCATGTTGCTTGTAATTTCCTGCTCCTCTAATTGCCATCCAAGGCAACATAATTCATTCCCTATTTCCATTTCTTTCCGGATATCTTTGAGATGGACACCGTAGAACGTGCCATTGAACTCCTTAGAGAATATCGGACTTTCCAAGGTCTCCATGATTTAAATTTTTCCGAGTTTAACACAAGGACTGAATCAAACTCTGTGACAGTGACCTGCTGTCTCCCCACTAATAATTCTGCTTTCGTCAATCACTTCTAGACTAAATTTTGGAAATTAACTGCAATGCTGCCCACTATTTCCCAACAATGTCCCGTTTATAAGTGAGTAAGGTTTATCAATTCTGGTCATAGACAACTCGCTGTTTTTAATTCTGTGGTGGAGATTTGTTCTTGGCATTACCACTAAAAGATTCCCTGCTATTCTTCACAACTATGCAATCTGTTAAGTAAGCAGCTTCCCTGTTCGTACCAACTTCTCACATTCATCTATCCAGCTATGCAGGAATAATGTCAAACAGTTTGCCCAATGTTCCTGCAGGAAATCTTAACTGCAAAGTATTACAAATTTGCATACAAATGCCAGTCCGACAATATATTTGAGACACCAATGCCCAGCTGATTGAATATGTTTAACTGTTGCTCAGATTTGTAAAACTTAATTACTCCTAAGAACCAATATCTGGTGCTGTTAAGATACTGGATGTAAAGCATGTGCCTCCGGTAAATACAGATCGGTCAAATACTGGTAAAATTAAAGAAGATGCTAACCATATTTGTTTAATTGAAGAACTCTCACATTTATAGGCAATGTAGACTCCTTAACTTCCAACACCAAATTTCAGTCTGGTCTCATGTATCAGTACCTAGGAATGCACACAATTGGTAGGCTTAATATCTGAAACTTAAAACATCATTGATTGTCTTCTTTCACCAAAATAAACTTCACTTTCATTAAACATGGTCTTCAATGGACTGTCATTACATCATAGAACATGTATCTTTCCCAATAGAATTTTCTCGATCAATAATCAGTCCCAAAAATAAAGTTAAGCACCTTACGTTATCCTCCACAATGCTTCAATTAAATCTTCCTTGGTGGTTACAGAAGTTACAATCTGGTCACAAATTACAGCCCCTACAGATTTCCAATGCTGTCTCCAAAGTGAATACCAACAACCCAGATGTTAAAGTTAACGTGCCCGATTAGAACAATAGCCCCTGCAAATATTACAACCACAACTTGAAGCGGCTGGAGTATATTGATCCTTTGTGGATGCCAACACACAAACCAAGCGTTCCGTCAATAACCAACATGATATAAATCATTCATTCCCATGCATACAATAGGACCATCTTAATACAAATCTTATAGTCCGCATACTCCAGTATATTAAATTTACGGCAATTTAATCTTCGTAGCCAGCATTCACTGCTAGCAATACTTGTGTCTTTCCAAACAATTCACGGCAGCCCCGAATTCAATCTTCCTATCAATCTCAGCATCGCCAAGCTTCTTCTGAAGCTTCCTGAGCCAGCCACAAGAGGTGGTATTATTTATTTGAATAATGGTTTGGTGTAGACATACTCCATTCGAATCCTTAAATTCTTCCCTGAATAATCAATGACACATTGTGGTAATATGGCTCCACGGAAATATTCATACGGACTTATAATAAGCCTCAACAAATATTATTCCAAAGTTTTCACTTCAATAAATACCCACGACACATATATGTCAATTATCGGCTCAACTATATTACTTAATCTTTATGTTGTGGCCCCCGCACAAACTTATGCTAGGTATTTAATCTTTGGCACCCATTCAAGATTTATAAACCTTAAAATATAAATCGCTCAAAGACAATTCCCACTGAGGATATGCAGCGCGATAGCCAGACTGGCTCACGCTAAGTCTTTGCAATCCGCCCTCAATACTTTATGTTAGTTATTTCACTAATGTTGCAGCAGTGCTTATTTCTCCTGCCGTGACCAACCGGAAGCCTAGTCACCAACATAGACTGGTGCACAGCCCATACTCGTTTCTCCAACCGCGCCTGCAGTGATATTTGTTCACTGTTGTTAGTGCGTTTTCCAGCTTGCGCAACAGTTTTTAATGCGACACCATTGATGTCTCATGATCACGCTGTCATGGCTTGGAATATGTGTTTTAACACACCCTTGCTAAGATATGAGGGGTCCCGAACTCGCGACAATAGACTTTTCCAAGGATACGGCCTGACTTGAAATATTCAACCCACACGCAATACCCAACTCTAGATGCGGGTGTTTAAGCTAAACAGCCAACTTACAAAATCTCTCCACTCTTCTATTCGCTGTGTTGCCAGTAATCGGTTTGAGCTGGTAGATGAAGCAGTCACACGAGTGCTAGAGGTTGCTGGGAGTGCACTTACTACTTCCACCTTCTTTCACCTTGACGTGATGGGGATTGCTGTTATCTGAAGATAGAAATTACTAAGCTGTTTGGAGAATGACCTGTCCTTCTTCCGTATAGGGATGTTGTAACTGAATAAAAATCCCGTATGATTTGATTCTGAATAAAAATATCTCTGCAAATTACGCTGCTGTAGAAAACTTCATTTAATCAAAACGTTGAGTTCTGAAGATCTGTTATTGAAGGAACCTCACAGGCTGGCAGAATGCGAGGCTCTAATACCACTGAAATGAACCTAACCGGCCATTTACTAATTTTTACCAATAAAACTCATGCAGATTCGAAAACCAATAGAACATGCAAATAATTGTTGATCCGATAACAATAACCAGTAGATTTATTCATATAACCAGCAAACACAATCTTATGAAATAACTCAGAAATATGGTTTTGTATTATACATCAGCAATACAACAACCAAACATTACAATATCCAATCCAATCCGAAATACAACAAAGAACAGTAAGATTGGATGATACGAACCTGGTAAAAACAATGGCGAACTCTGAAGTGAATCCGCACTGGGATGAATCGGGTTTCTGTCCAATCCACCAAGAAATCCTGAAGGTTTCCGTCCTCAGATTTCTGATTCGATAGCTAAAACTTCTCGAATTCTCAAGGAGAGATAAAAATTCATAAACTGAAGCATACTGAAATGAGACTCTCAACCTCCTCTTATGGCTGCAACTGTGACTCTTCAGTTTCCCCACTGTGACTCTTCATATTCCCAATTCGTCTCTTTATAATTTCACTTTAAGTCGCTTTTTAAATAAATTGACCGTTGAGTTATAAAGTGAAATAATAAATAAAGTGAGGAATCTTCCGTCATTAAAACGAGGTCCAAACGAGCTCGGATGCCGACATGTGATAGCTCACTGGAAAGCTCTTGGTGAGATGCTCCAAGTCTGCTACTGAAAAGCCGAGAATTTTGAACCTTGTTGACTTACTAAAAATAGTAAGTACCCTGGAAACCTGCGGAAACTGCTCCGATTGGCCTGGAACTAAAACCACCTAGGCCAATTATCTCCTGGTGCACTGCCACGCCACGGTTAGCCCTCCGGACCAAGGTGAAAAGGCTACCAACACGGCACAATATAATGTACCCCAAAAATGGGACATTATAGTCATCTATGGATTAGAGAAGTTACAATTTCCGATTTAAGTAACAAGTCCCATATAATGGATGGTCTGAAAATGCACAGAATTCTGATATAATTGAGAATCGATCTTTGAAGGTTTGGATATGGAAATTTTATGAACAATCCAATCTGTTATGATAAAGAAGTTCCAATATACTTGTGGTTCTTATATGAATTGAATGAATTGCAATTCCAATCAGTCTACAATGAATATTATTATTGCTGTTCCTGATTCCTTATCTGTAGGTGTACGCGGTTAATCTGCTGCTGATTCAATTGATGGCCTGATGTAATGGCCGGTCTGAAGTTCTTTATTGTTGTATCTGATATGATTCTTTTTGCGTAGCTGATGTCTTGGAATGATGCCGTTTCTGATTTGTTCTATATGCTCATGTGACTAACTACTTGCAAATGGTTGATTACTTCTACCTTAATCGGCTGCTATAAGGCTCTTAGAGTGCTTAAGTCTATAAGGTAATTAAATTGATCTGAATGAATGCCTTTGGATAAATGAAAGACTTCTTTTTATTATATAATGATGAGTTGTATTGAACCAACATGTCTCTTGCCATTCACACCTCTTCATGTAACTAACTATGTAGCTAACTAACCATTGTTTATATTAGTCTTTTCCTTCAGTGGTGATTACACAAGATAACGCCCTGAATTCTGATTATTGATTACCAACTTGTATTAGAGTAAGTATTAACATGTCTTTTGTATTTGTTTGTTTAGAAATTGCTGCCTTCCTCAAGTGTATGTAAGTAATGATGCCATTCAATTGATGTAATGATAGGTTTGCTGCTCCATGGATGTGTTCTGAAACTTGTGAAGCCTTATAAATAAGACGATTTTGTGAGCAATGACATCTCCTTCAACTCTACTTTTGTGGTGGTTATTTTGTATCCATCCATTAGTTCATACTCTTGCCGATCAATACAACTGTCTCTGTCTTATTATACTTGCTAAGTTCATTTTTTATTTTGGCTACTGACTAACTTGGAAGTGTCCTAGGCCTGCCACACCTGAACCATAGAGAGTTGCTTGTTTTGCTTAGAGATTGAATGGGGGGATATTAGAGCGTGACTCTTAGATTGCTTAAAGTATGAAAAAAGGGCATTTCAGCTTTATTGCTCATTTTTACTGTATGAATACTAACTTCTCTGATCAGAAAACTCAAATCCTTGAAAGTTCAAAGCAACTGCATAAATTGTGGGTAAAAGAGCTTCCAAAAAGTTTTTGATCGGATAAGGGATTGGAGCATATAGTTTAATTAGACCCTACCAAGTGTTATGCTAGTTTCTCCTTTTATTTATGAATACTTTCAGAAATCAGAGATGAAGTGATTAATGTAGGAACTATCAGAGACTCAAGCTATTGTCCCTAGTAAGGGCCCCCATGCCAAGTTTGTTGTCTTGTCCAAGAAGAAATATGGGTCTTATTAACTATCAATTATAGAATTTTGAGTCTCTTTACAAACAAGAACAAATTCCTCCTGACCATGATTCATGATTTGCTCAATAAGCTCTACTGGGCCAAGTATTTTCCAGGATTGATCCAAGGTTAGGGAATTAGCAGATCTCAATATGATTGTAGGGTTAAGAGATTACAATCTTCTGAATCATCAGGGGCACTATTAGTTTAGAGTCAGGCTGTTTGGTAATGCAATGCCTCTACCACATTCTATTCATTGAAGTGTAAGGTATATAATAGGTTTCTCTGCAAGATTGTTCTTGATTTCTTTTATAATATTTTTGTTTACAACAAAATACTAGAAGAACATATGTGACTTATGGATACTGTACTTCAAATATCATCCAGGGAATGGTAGTATACAAAGGAATTTGAGTTTCAGTTTACCAAGCAATCCTTAGAATTTTTTTTGCAAACTCTACAAAGATAAAGGCCGCATTTGATGGTCTTGTGCCCAAAACTGTTGGGAAATATTATGTTTTCTAAAGAACAGTAGTCGTTTACTACAATTTTGGTAGGAATTTCTCTTCAATAGCCTACTTTAGGCGGACCTCCATAAAAGGAACTCTTAATTTGTGATGACCCGCAAAATGAGATAACCAAACTTTTTTTAGAGGGGTGAAACTTGTGATCAAAGCATATATTAAGTCTTGCAAAAAAAATTATCTCTAATGAGCTCCAAAGATACTCATTAATGTCTAATGAAACAGATTGATTGTCACGTTTCATTGAAAGCCCATGCTTATTTGTGAACTTGGTTAGAACTGACTTCGACACATGAAAGTCAACGTGTCCTTGAGTTCATAGGTATGGTTAACTAACACACTGCCTCCGGAATCCAACATCCTCATCAACTGTCACTATATCAAATGAGATTCAAGCAGTTGTCAAGCTTTATCTGACTAATCCAAAGACAATACAGTAGCTACATGCCACTCAGCCAATGGAAGCATCTTGCATTGGGTCAATTGTCACTTGATTAGGTACAATACTGTAATGTCCCTTCTTGTTCTCCTTCTATAATTTCCTGCAAAACCGACGTCAGTACACCATATCATACAATATTTATATGACTCATACTCTACTCTAAGTTAGTAAGGGGGAAATTTGATCCTTAAGGCTGCCTCTAGGTCGGGCTTCACAGAATTTCCGGCTTGATGGACATTCGCTCCTCTAAGCAATCGGGCTATCGACACGTCATCCTTAGAGCACTGCCCATAAGAATCTCTTGGAAGCAAGCTTAATGCATTCCAAGCCTACGCATATGCATATGACTGGTTTTCAGTATATATACTGCCTACGTGAGATATTAATCTTGAGACTAGGGAACTGTCATAATTTCCTCTAGCCCCCTCCAGATACGGGGATCCATTCGTATCATCCTTTGTTGATATACTAATCTCGAGACTAGGAAATTATAATAATTTCTTCTAGCCCCCTCCAGATATGGGATCCATCTTTTAATGAACACATTATTCATTCTCTCTATGGTCCCATATCATCCACATATAAATGTACAAAAATTTAACATAATCTCATACATAGTTCAAAATATCATTATCGACAACTTATCACCGAGGGCAAAAAAAATACTGTAATACTGTAATGTCCCTTCTTGTTCTCCTTCTATAATTTCCTGCAAAACCGACGTCAGTACACCATATCATACAATATTTATATGACTCATACTCTACTCTAAGTTAGTAAGGGGGAAATTTGATCCTTAAGGCTGCCTCTAGGTCGGGCTTCACAGAATTTCCGGCTTGATGGACATTCGCTCCTCTAAGCAATCGGGCTATCGACACGTCATCCTTAGAGCACTGCCCATAAGAATCTCTTGGAAGCAAGCTTAATGCATTCCAAGCCTACGCATATGCATATGACTGGTTTTCAGTATATATACTGCCTACGTGAGATATTAATCTTGAGACTAGGGAACTGTCATAATTTCCTCTAGCCCCCTCCAGATACGGGGATCCATTCGTATCATCCTTTGTTGATATACTAATCTCGAGACTAGGAAATTATAATAATTTCTTCTAGCCCCCTCCAGATATGGGATCCATCTTTTAATGAACACATTATTCATTCTCTCTATGGTCCCATATCATCCACATATAAATGTACAAAAATTTAACATAATCTCATACATAGTTCAAAATATCATTATCGACAACTTATCAACGAGGGCAAAAAAAATAAATATCGGGATATATCGGAGATAAGTTGGGAACTTATCAGCGAACTTCTCGGGAACTTAAAAAAATGGCTTAAATTTAATTAGAAATGCATTTTTTTTTGCAAAATTCAATAAGGGGATTCATCTAATGAGTTAGTAAATGAGTAAACAAACCAAACAAGCTGATCTAGATATATATAAGTGCAAATATGTATCAAAATTGCATCCTTATGTGGAATGCTGATGGCTGGTAGCCATAGTCTGATAGTCTGAACTCTGAAGAAAACTAAAAACAGCAAATTGTGTTTGTAAAACTATAAGAAAATACATATGCCAAGGGCAAGTACAATATCAAACTAGTCTACATCTTCCTCTTCCCCTTCCCAGTAGCTCTAGTAAAAACTACGGGAGTGGGAGGGGGTCTAGCCCTAGTAGTCCGCTGTGGCCGTGACACCTCTCTGCACAACTGGCTGTGACTGGACCTCCACCCTAGATGTAGATGGTGCTGACACTGTCAATGACTCCTCATCATCTGTCTCCTCCTCACTCTCATTGCTCTCATGATCATCCTCCTGAATGTTATCCAATCCTGTTGTGACTTCACCCTCCTCCATAGCCTACCTCTCCAAATCATAGATGTCATCCTCTGTGAACAATGGAGGCTGCTTCTGTGATGTCCAATCAGACTCAGGTTCTTTCGGCGCGGTTTCCCCCAGACTTATCTACGGGGGATTGGGGGCAGTGCCCCCAAGCTCGGAGTCAAGGGGCAGAGCCCCTTGCGGGTTCCTGGGGCAGCGCCCCAGGTGGGGTCAAGGGGCAGAGCCCCTGATGGGGTCAAGTGGCAGCGCCCCTCGATGCCAACAATGACTTAATAATATTGTAAAGGGTCAGCCATCAATTTTCTATTAGTCGGAGTATTTTTTGCCCTAATTAGATTAAGTCAAATCCCTTCAAATCCACTCCGAATCGATCCAAAATGCCTCAAATGCTGATGTTTCTCCTCCAAAACCCTTCTTACTATATTTTCTCTCCACAAATATCACTGCCCAGTCGAAAAAATAACAGACTAGGCATTTTTACTGGCGTTTGCCCTTTATCCGACCTCGGGCGCGAGAAATCGCGATAAGTAGTATATTTATCGCCGATAAGTTGCTCTTATCGGCGATAAGTTTGCCAGGTGATAACTATACAAGTTTTATTGCTTGGCAAAACTTATCGCGATAAGTTGACTTATCACCGATAAGTCGGTGATATTTTGATCTATGATCTCATAGGTATTAATTGTCCATTTAAAAAGAATATGAATTTAATATGCATCAATATATTCATAATTAATTCATTTATAATTCATATATATTCATTTATAATTATCAATAAATTCATTTATATTTTTCATATATAAAAATAATAAACCCTTTGAAAGTATATATATATTGACTCATAAGTATACATAATTCTGATTTATGACATCTTATATATATGTATATATTCACATATATAAATATAATGTTAATTGTACCTACATTAATCAATTCTAACTTATTCAATACATATTACATAAAGATTTAAACATATAATTATGATCCCATAATCTTTTATAATGGCCCATTTACTAGCTTTGTATTCTTAATATCATCCATATATATATCTCCAAACATTCAGATATATAATTCTGTTTGCACGCACACACACACACACACACACATATATATATTCCTTATATTGATTATAAATTCTTATTAATTTATACCTTAATATGATTATCCACATATATATATATATATATATATATATATATATATATATATATATATATCCAAACATTCAGATATATAATTCTGTTTGTATATGTATATATATATATTACTATTATTTATATTGATTATAAATTCTTATTAATTTATACCTTAATATGATTATTGAAATATGTGAATGAGTTTCCACTTACCTTATACTTCAACGCAGTTGTCTCTTTGATGTTGCTTACATCTCCAGCACTAACTCTTGACTGTATTCACTAATCCCATGTATGCTGTCATCCATTACTTCCATGTCTTCCCTTAATCTCCTATCATATCTCCTCCCCAATTGCTGAAGTCTAACCCGATAGATATATCTTGCAAAACAAAGGGATGCACCTCTTCACAATTAATTTTGATTTCATTTTATACACTTCACGTGACTTTTTATATGGATCATATGTGGCCTTTGGAATGGTCAAAGCAAATTTGTTTGTTTAATAAAAAATGACTTCCTAGTCGTTGTTTTGTTGAATTGCTAACTAACACAATTGCTAACAATAGTTTCTTATCATGCTTTTGCTTTCGTATCATTTCCTTTAGTCGCTGCTGCTATTCTATATCTGTTCTAATAAGATGGTAACGATGCTCCATATGTATTTACGACTTTGTCTTTATCATAGATTGCTGATGACACTTCATTGTTGTCAGACATTGCTGTTTTTATTCAGGAAGCATCACTGATATATATGTCGCTGTTTTGATATCTCGTATTGCTGTTCAAATTCTTATAAAGGATATTGCTGGTTGCTGTCACAAGAAGATGAAGTATATTCCTATCATTGTTCGTGTGTATGATTTATCCCTGTTTACAGATATGCTCTGTTGCAATTTTCATGATCAAAATCGATTCCTAGAGTATCATGCCTTTGTCGTATCCACCGCTTATATATATATAAAAACATCGCCTCTATGTCCACCAAGTCTTTCCTTATTCAAATCGCATATCATAATATTAAATAGGAGACTGTTGAGCACATATCTATAAATGGAAATCAATATAGACTGTCGACTTGTAATGATCCTCGCGTTAATTTCTTCTCCCAAATCCAATTGTCACGATGTCTACTGTTTGGTGATAAGTTTTCATTTAATTATAATTATTGTTTAATATTTATTTGCAGAATAATAATCGATTAGTATTATCGATAGTTTATTGATCGGTACATATTCGATCATTGTTTCATAGATGTCTGTATATCATCTTAAGATTATAATTTGACATTAAATATGTAAGATTATTATACTATTTATGTATTAGTTTATATTTTATTATAATTGTCATATCAAAGAGGATATTATTATATTGAATCATAAATATAATATTACATTATACATTATTAATTCTTTTTCTTATTATACTTAATATATTTAATCATAAATTAAATTATAATTTTGTATCCTTTTATTAAACTATTTTTATTATGTATTTAAATCAAATTAAGGTAGGGACATCACAAATACTTATGCATGAATCAAATGTTACTTGATCATCATGACAATCCTCATTGTTTAAGTGTCACTTGAGCAATGTTGCACATGGCGGTTACAAGTCTTCTCTTGATGATTAACCACCATCTGTTCATATAAGACTGTATTACAGCCCAATTGGAGATTTGTGTGACAACCTTCACATCTAAACATTTCATTTTGCTTATTTCACCATAATTCCCTTTGCTTTATATTTCACATCTGCAGGGTGTCCTTTGTTCAATTTAGGTTTTAGGGTTTACCTTGTGAGCCAGGAGGTGGAATTGGCCTTCCATGCTCTTGGGCTTGATCAAGGAGGGCAACCAGCCTTGAAGCCTCCAAGGTAACTGAGGGATGGAAGGGTGGTCGACTCTCCATGTTCTCAGCAAGTCAAGATGGTCAGCCTTGGGTAGTGCAAGTTCGCAAACACTTCAAGAAATTCATATGTGATTTGCTATGAGGAATGTGCTATGATGTATTGATTCCAATATTCTTGATGCTATGATTTATTGGTCTAGATATTATGATGTTTTTATGTATGGATTTGAATATTATCATGATGTTATTTAACACTATTAATATCAGCTCTAAGAAAATAATATTGTTTGCAAGTCTAAAATCTAGAATATCTCAAAAAGGGACATTACAATAACACAACCAAATTAATAACACTGCATTCAAGATTTATCCATGTTTTTCAGTCAGGTCAACCATAGCTGCATGACTTAAATTTAGCAATATATTGACAAGGAAGAAAAAAGACATTTTGCTTGACACTAAGACAAACTCAGCAAAAGGGAATCACTTGGGAAAGAGCTAAGTGATAATTAATGTTCTTCTCTCATCTCCTCCTATGATGTTCCTTTTTGTTGCCTCCGGCCCATTTTAGGTGGGGATACTGGAAAGTGGCACTATCTCTGTAATATTGTGCACACTGTATACAGTAACAATTGCCTTGATGTTGTTGGAGCTTTTTTAGTCATTTTTATTTGCTTAACTGGATTTAAGAGGTCCAGTTCATTTCTATGTGACACTGTTTGGGTCCACCCAGAGTTTAGATAAGTTTAATTATTGCCCTTCGTGGTCGTGCCTTGTGGCATCACGGGCCTATGGGGTGGCTAAAAAGTCAGCCCAGTGTTATCTGATCATCTTTTTATTTTACTTTTAGTAGCACAAAGGTAAAAAAATAATGGAACAGGCAGATTATAGATGCAAGCAGCCAATAAAAATAAGAATTTAAAGAAACAAAATTTTCTTTTCAAGTTACTGTGAAAGAATAAATTGTTGAGTATATGAAAATTACTAACCAAACTCTATGTCATGCAACAATACGGTACCTTTGACTGATATAAGAAGTATTTCAAGTTATACAGTACCTTACCATTACAATTTAAGATCTGAATTTTTTTTCAAAAAATCAGTGATCGGTTTTTTTCCCTTTTTATAATATTGTGTTGGCTTGGCTTTTGTATATATTTCATAGTATTTTTGACTAGGCAAACATTTCTGTAATTACTAATAATTAATTTATTTTTAAAGCTTAGGCCTGTCAATGCCTTACATAGAGATCATCTCTTCTTTGTTTGACATATTAAAACAAGAGGGTTTTAGTACGAATGTATCACAGGTCACTTGAGCATATCAGAAAGGTTTCCTTTGACGCTCTGTCCAATTTCGATTGTGTATGGATACAATGGTATGCTAGCATTATTACTTCATTTTCAGAGCTTAAGTATGTTGCTTTGCTGCTGTTAAATCATATATGATGTGTTATAGGGTTATGGAGTATCAAGCTGTGAAGAAACTTGGGGATATATTCTTTTGTGATATCAAAATTCTAGTATCTCACTCCCTAGTCCAGAGCTAATTTGTTTGTACTTATTGGGTGCTCTTGGGGTAAGTTTCTGCTCTTTGGTGATTAGCAGGTGTTTCTAAGTTTCAGTTATCCTGAATTGATGGTCTTGAATACATTAGCTTCCTTGAAATTCTTCCCACAGGCAATGGCTTGTTGACCAAGTATTTAAATGCTTGCTTGTCTATAGAAAACTCAAATGGCGTGGCCAGTATATAATTCATGAATTTTTTGTAGAGCATAGAACATTACTAGTTCTTCCTGTTATGTTGTATTGTAATTCCTGTTTGCTGGAGATGACATGAGACTTGCAAAGTGTATAGGGTGAAAATTTACTGATGGCCGTGCTAATAGGCTCTATCACTGTTCCAGTAGCAATCCCTTAAGTATGAATCTGCACAGGAAATGGTTTTGACCAATCTGAAAGACGAGTATAGGGGCACAATGCCTTGTAAATACCTTCTCAAAAAGATTGTCCAGCTTGTTGTTGGATTCAAGTTCAATATTGCACAATCTTTGTTTGAACTACAAGATTTTGTCACTGCATACTATATACTCCAGTGTTCACCAAATATGGTGCTAAATAAACATTTCTTGAGATTTAGAGCAAGTCCCATTGCCCTAGCTATTTCAAACATAAATCTAATTTTTGGAAAAATGCTCTTTTAATGATGGTCATACATCCAAATTATCCAAATATACTTGGAGGAATTCATAAGTGAAGTCTTTAAAGGCTAGAAGTGATTACAACGATTCTGGAGAATTCAACTAGAGCATGTTTAAGTCAATAAGGCACTATCTTAGTGGAAAATCATCCCCATTCCATTGCAAATGGTTTCTTTGCATGATTCTGTTGAACAATTAGTACTTGATGATAGCCACTAAATCTGTTTGTAAAATACTAGACTTTATTACCTTCAACAACATCCAAAGTTTCACTTGTGAAAAGAGCATGGAGTGGTTCATTAATAGAAGCTTCATTTAAAGTCTAAATGTCTCTAGAAACTAATTTGCAATGAATCATGGGGATGTGACTACCCCCTTCATCCAAAGTTTCACTTGTGAAAAGAGCATGGAGTGGTTCATTAATAGAAGCCTCATTTAAAGTCTAAACATCTCTAGAAACTAATTTGGAATGAATCATGGGGACACGAATCTCCCCTTCCTCTCCCTGTCAAAATTCTTGCATTTCTAGAACAAGTGCATCTCTAGGATGTAGGGACCTGGAGGTTACATGCCCCCATTGTCCCATCACTTGCTGTTCCATCTCGGCGACATTTGTGGGATGCCTCCCTCTCAGAGGGGATGTTTCTCAATGGTGGTACGAGTTTTAGGGATGGGGGGACCAAGGGCCAAAGTTTGGGGAGGACGGGTAGTGACACAATTACATATAGGACTTAAAAGTAGTTATAAAAAGATGTTTAAGAATTACAATTGAAATTTTGACGAACGTAGAAAAACTACTAAATGGTAAACTTTAAAGTTGTAAACACATAATAATTGCATTAAACATTTGAATATTAAAGTGAACATTAATAATGAAAATGTCGAGTTCAAAATTTATATTATTTTTAAAATTTCATAATGATGATTAAAATGACAAATGTTCAATATAACAAAATGGAGTGAAGTGAGGCCTCTGATTCTCCCCAAACTCCTCAAAAGTAGAACTTCCAAAATCCACATGCTCAAGCTCCTCCAAATGATTACCAATCAGCCATGTCTTTGTAGCATCATCATCAACTTATGTAGGCTCCTAAAGCTTTACATCCCGCCACGATGCCAGAGTCACTTTGTACCTAATTTTCTTGCAGTCAATGAGATGCAAGGCACTATGTACAACCACAAGCTTCTCTGCCCTCCCTGAGGTAAGCCAGTTCCTCTTAAGGGAGTGGATGAAGCTATAAGTAGATCAATTCCTTTAAGCTAGAGAAGAACTAGAAACCTTAGATAGCAAACAAATGGCTAGAGAGGTAGTCAAAGAAGTCGGTCCATGCATAGTTCACCATATAATTAGATCCTCTTGTGCCATAGTTTCCTTATCCATCTTAGCCTCATATAACCCTTAAGAGTGGAAAACTTTGCCCATTTAGTAAGAATGATGCTGGCCTTTGTAGAATCATACATCTTTTGGATGGTCTTCATGAACCTTACCTTCATCTCAACATCTTGTATGGGTGTAATACTACCAAGCCTTTGCACGTACCACTTCAAGTCCAATGCATAGACAGCCATGTGCAAGGGAGTGTTGAGCATCTCCCATCTTTGATGAATGGTTAGCTGAATATGTTAATTGTAGAATTGCAAAGTGGGTTCTTGTCACACGATATCCTTCATTTGTTCAAGCATAGAATCAATGCATTCATACACCTCTCCAAGGGTAGGTGCGTTGGCATCCTCATAACTAATCACTCGGAAGATTGGAGAAATGATAGATGCAATGTATTTTGCATCATCCCAAAAACATCACTCCTCACCACATCCTTAACCCTCTTCCCCTACTTTGTCTTGGACTTGGCCATTGATTCCATTTTACTGTCGTAACCATTAGCTGCGGTGTATCTTACAACTCAAGCATCCTCTCCAAAGAATGGAATACTATGCATATCTAGTCTCTATAGGTTTCTAGAATTCCTTCTTAGAGAGGGTCTCAAAGAGTGCATGTGAAGTGTGGTGGTTGCAAATAAACTTCTACCCATCTCTAGCATATTGACAACTATTTTGGTTCAACCAAATTTCTCCATGTCCTTGAGTGCATTATTCATTGCATGGACACAAGGAGCCCATTATTCCTTACAACTTTGCACACATGGGTTGCATCTGTTGCTACTTGGATCACATTTTGTAGCTCAACCTCCTTTTTAACATCTTTTAGGACTTGAAATTGAAAATTGGCATCCTTGCGATGCCCTGAACAATCAACAACCTCAAGAAAATAAGAGCCCTTTGTAAATGTAACAATGATATTGATGAGTGGATAATGCCTAATGTCATCCACCCATCCATGACTATGTTGCATCCACTTGTGACCTATGATTCCTTCATCTTCGTCATTAAAATATTCATCTTAGAATAGTTCTTATCCAAGATTTTGATCTTCAATTGTCTCCCTTGGTGGAACATATGACGTTCCTGCCCTTGCTATCTTTGTCACCGCCTCCTTATAATTAGGAGAGTGAGCCACATGGAATGGATTGCCATTGGCAAAGAAGAATTTGCCAATGACATCATTTGTTTCATCCTTCGATTGCACCTTGAATAATTATGTTGGTGGGCTTGGAGCATCACTAGTCATCTTGCATTTCCCCTAGCCTCTGCCACCACTAAAATAGAAGAAATTGGCATATGTTCAGTTTGCCTCTATAAAGTAGTAGAAATGGAACCTTGTGTCTCATGATCCCTTGAACTTACAGGTGAAGCAAATGTAGGTGCATTGTTCACACTACTTGGTCTACTCCATAACTTACATATCTGAGCCCTATAGCTCAATTTTCTTTTTTTTTTGCCACCGTCTCACATACATCTACATATTTGCTTTGAATATGAAGGTGGGCATTAAATTTGGTAATGTTACCCTGAAACTAAGTCTGCAACTGTGGCACTTCCACAGCCTAGTGCCCTTAGATGCTCCAGGCTTGATTTGTAATTTTGTTGCAAATTGTCTAAGAGGAAACTTAGGATCAAAGGGACCCTAAGCAAAATTTGCTAGTATTGTGGAAGGCCAACTAATGTTTGCACTTGCAATGGAATTAGTAGTTTGGGTTTCACAATCACCCCCCCGCTTCTGCACTTTCACAAGGTGCATAATTGGATTCAGTATCACTTCCAACTTCACGTATTGAGGCCCAACCTCATCCTCACTCATGCTGTGAGAACATGGTGACAGTGCAACAAACTATACGAAATTTACAAGTTTAGAATTTAAAAACTAAAATTCAGACTATGCATAATGCAAAGGATTAACACACAAAGATTTGCCTTTTGTTTTTCTTACTTTATAGGTCGTGTGAAGTGCAGAAGCAAAGGATCCACAAATTAAAAACTTTCCTCTTAACCTTTGTCAAACAAGGATTTCTCTTCTGTTTTTTTAACTTCAGGTCACGTGAAGCACAAAAGCAAAGGATACACAGTTATAATCCTATTTTGACAAAATAAAAAAATTGAATATCTAGAACTAAAAAAACATGACAGCTTTCTATTATATAATGAAAAAATTTAGAATTTGATCATGATTCGTTGATATGTTCATTGAATCATTTGCAAAACTAAATAAATAACTATTGATTTTAAAATTTAAAATTTAAAACTGAAATTCACAACAAATTACAATGAACAATGTAAAGTAGTATTTCAATTTAGAAATTGTAATGAAAGAAACTACTTAAAGAAATTTAAAATTTGAAAAACCAATCACGGAAAACATTGAACTAGAAGCCTGCTTCTTCGCTTGAAAAATGCTTTCAATTCTTTGAGTTGGTGTCACTCGACGCCTCTTCTCGCTCTTCTTCAATCTTCTTGCTTTACTCACTCTTTCACCTTGCACTTGTAGGCCTTGATGCTCTCAAGACTTACTCTCACACTCACTGTTATTAACTGGCAACCTGGCTGTTGGTTTCTTGTTGGGAGTTGAAATGAGATTGCAAGGCAAATTTATAGAGTGCTTGGGGTTTGGTTGGGGTCCATTGGCCATCAAGGTTCAGCCCTGGGGATGATTTAAAAAATATGTTTTTAAACAATGAACTTTTTCACTGGCAACACTGTGGGAGATACCTATGTGTCTTCAAGACATTTTTGGCATCCCTGAGACATTTTGGGAGTTCCTTGGAGGTCTTGACGTCCTCGGGAATTCCTCAAAAAAGGAATGTCTCAGAATGTCTCCTCGAAGAGGGAGGCATATCAAAAATGTCCTCGGGACGATGGACTAGGTGGTGGAACTGTGGGGAGATATCCCGTTCAAGTCCCCATTTCCTAGAGATGTCCTCATCTTGGAAACACAAGGATTGTTTATGGGAGGAGCACATTTGTGGTTCACTGTTCATGAGTTATCAGTCTTCCACAGGGACGCGTCCCCCTCCCTTCCCCCCCCAAAAAAAACCGTGTCCCTTGTAGGGGAATGTTTACGAGACTTGGGGACTTGGTGGAAACGTCCCCCCCACAGAACCACCACCTCTGCCACCTCCACTGGGGATGCACCCAGGTCGCTTGGTATATGGCACATGCCATTACATACTAAATGCAATCTTTTAACTTCAAAAAATAAGTTTGCCTCTCATTGGGCACTTGCAGAGATGTTATATTGCAGATTTTGCCTTGAAGATTGCAATTCACCTCAATTAGTATATCAGTGCCACCCCCTCCACCACTGCTCTGCCGCCATCCCCAAATTTAGACCCTTGGTCATCCGTCTCCGAAACCCGTCCCCATGTCCCTGCGTCTTCCCATCAGGAAATTCCGTGGAAGTATGGTTATCAATTGAATTTGACTCTTAAAAAATCATCATAACTGGAGAAGCATTGTCATAAAATCATTGAGTTTATGACATGATAAAACTCATTATTGACACTATCATTTTAAGCCACCTTGGAATCTTTAGCTTTAGATTATAAATAAGATATTCTCTCTTTAGGCCAGCCATTTATTGATTATTTTACACATTTCACTCACGGGACAAACCTTGTCAGCCTTGTGTGATCGGTACTCCATTGGACGCACCAAGGAACTAATAAAGAGGATTAAGGGAATAGCGAAATCTCTTAAAATCCATGTGGTGATGTCAGCATGTGGGACTGTAAGGTCAGATAGAGAAATTGGACCTTTTGACTACCATGTTGGGCAAGATTGACTGTTGTATAAGATACATTCCACTATAAACAGAGATGTTTTAATTTCATTGACTTTTCTCAAAGGTATATCAACCGTCTTGGGTGTGTTGACTCGCAATAAATGCTATTCATATAATTTTTAAGGAGGGCTGTCATTAATGCTTTATATCTGCAATAAATAGTGCTCTTTTATCTCATTAAAGCAATGGCTATATTCTTAATTAAGCTTCAATGCTGCATTATGGCTTTTTTTATTACTGTCTTTTATGAATATAATTTTTATTTTTTATTTTGATCGGTGAGGGCTTTTGACTGGAGCTTGTACTTGTGGGGCCACAACGGGGTCCCATACCCAAGAACATGCTGAAGCATTAACACCTCACTGGTAAGATTTGAACCATGATCGCAGCATAACACTGTGTTGCAACTACCGTTTAGAATTGATATGAGATTGAGAGAAGCATTTCCAAATAGCAATCATATTCCTTTTGGAGGTCATTTAATGATTCTCTTTGGTTATCTGGGTCAGCTTCCTCTAGTTAAAGATATTCTAATGTATGCTTCAAATTCATATGGCACTGCGAGATCATCTCGAATATAATGTTTATTTTTATTTCTATACATAATGACAGATTGACCCCATTCTTCCATTTTGGAGCACTTTTATTTTGTTTCATCGCTTTAGTGCTTTTACATTTAGATTCTCTGACTGAAACTCCTTACAAGTTAATGGGAATTCAAGTAGTTAGTCACCAGTATTCTTTCCTTTGAAGGGGGTATGGCTTTATCGATGTAAACTACTCTTTCTTGGACTTTTCCGACGTGACAGTTCTTTTTCTGGATTCTAGATCATATATTTGTTTGAGTTTTAAGATTGTGGTAAATATGGGATGTTATAACCAAACTTCCAAGTGTCAACAAGTTAGATTCATAGAGCTATTAAATTTATTAGTAAATAATTGGCTTGCCGTAAAAATTGGCTACGTATGAGTATGAACATGAGTCTCTTTCATAGTTCTGAATAACATTGACTAATAAGTTTACAGAGTTCGTTGTCTAAACACAAACCTTATAATTTTGGTATTTTATGAGTCTTCAATAACAAATTACAAGATTTTCTTTCAATAAATTTTTTGCTCACAAGATTCCCCTACTTTTTTGTCATCTCTCTTTCTGTAGTGAAATAACATCTGAAGGACGAAGGATTACAAAGCTTGATCAAATTTTGCTCAATGGAAACAATATTGCTATTGTAAGTTGAATTGAAATTCAGCATATTTAACATATGTGCCTGTTTATTCATAGTTGTTACTAGGGAATGTCTGTTTCTTCTGTTGCAGTCTTTGTGCTTGAATGGGTTGATGGCTAATCATCTTTTGTTGTCAATGCCAGCTTGTTCCTGGTGGTGGACCTGAATGAAGATGAGCATAACTTTTAGCTCTGCAGAGTAATTTTTAAACATAGCAGAGCTTTTTTGTGATATGGATGAAATTCGTTGGTCAAGGCAAATTTGCCCTTGGTGCCTTTGTCATAAACGATATAAACACATCTTTGAGATGAAGTTTCTTTGATTTTTAAAAGCAAACAAGGTCAATTAACTTTTATGTATGTTAACTTTAATGTAAATTGAAAATGATTTCTCCTAGTGTTCATACTTTTAATGCTAGAATTGTATTTTTTTTTGTTAGTATGGTACCATTTATCAAAATTTAGATCCACAGAAGTATGATTGAACCAAGTTTAATCCTTGAGAGACTTTGATGAGCTGGTTCTCCTTACTTGTAAGGACTATAAAAACTTTTAATTTAGATGTGGACTTATCATATTATAACATACCTAAGAATGAGTCTAAGTTTGTACACGAGAAATGGTTGTTGCTTTCTAGTAGGACCTAATAAATCATTGTATGCCCAAGATAAGAGAGGAATTGGGGAAGTGCATGATTTCAAGTATATATATATTTTTGGTTAATGCAACTAGTCCTAAACTTGTACATAAGGGAGACCCCAAAATAAGTTCAAACATTACCATTAACGAAATTCAGATTTTTTTTTGGAAGAGTTAGATTAAATTCTAAATTTTGATGGTCCACAAATATACAGAAGGATGCAACTTAAAGATGATTTCGAAGTGATGAAAGGGAACTTGATAGAACTGATTTAGTATCTAGAATTTTTAGAAAAGGATCTCTTCGCTTATTAATTTAGATTGAGTTGGGTAGATGGTCTTAGTGGCGTCTTTTGATAAAATGTGTAAAAACAAACATACAAGACACAAAGTTGTAAAGAAATTTTGAGTTTTGAATTTTGAGCATAAAAAAATATTACTGTGAAAGTATTAAATGATCAACTTCATTAATTCATGTAAAGTGGTAGTTTATAATGTTGCATAAAGGCTTTGTAATATTGGAATAGAGATTATTTAAAAATATTATTATGAAATTATTTAAATATTGGCCTCACTAATTAATGTCCAATGGTAGTTTAGAATATTGCACAAAGACTTTGTTGGTGTGTAGATTTTCAAAATATTACTATGAAACTAATCAGATTGTTGACTGCACTATTTAGATAGTGTGGAATATAGAGAGAAGCAAGGAGCAAAGAAATTAAAAGAATAATGAAGAAGGAAACTACATGGTATGGATATTGAGATCACAAATGATTGATACAAAGAAGAAATCAATGCAGTATTTTTATTCAGGTTAAATGATCTGTTGCAAAGAGATAAAATGTAGTTTTATACAAGTTAAATGTGGCTATTTTGAAATTGTATTATTTTAACTAAAAGAGGGGTAAAAATTTATTCAATACCAAGAGAGTTACAAACAAGAAGGGCCAACTGCCTAACAGAGTAAACAACACTACACAACCCTGTCTTTATCCACTAACTAATCCAACATGTGAGAATCCAAAGATAATTATCCCCAATTCACAATATTCTAACTTTGCATTTGATTAGAAGCCCATTTGGCTAGACAATCTGCCACTCCATTCCACTCTCTTGGAATGTGATTAAAAGTAACAAATTCCAAAGAGCCAAGCAACCTTAGAATCTATCTAATAACCAAAGCTAAGTGTGAACTAATATCATATGGTTGTTTCTCATTCAGTAGAGTCAACACCACCTGATATTTGACTCACAAGTTATCCTTTTCTAACCAAAAATACAGTTTTGCTCCACAAAATACAAAAAGACGAGAGCTTCTATGTAATTACTTTTATGAAGATCCTTATATATTGAAAAATTAAATTGAACATCTCTAGAGATATCATACCTTACTCCACCAATACTAGCATGACCAGGATTCCCCAAGAAGAACCAATAGTGTTCATTTTCAAAACTCCTTGAGGATAGATCCAACAACCCTCACTAATTTATCTTCCTCAAAGGATGTCTGCATCTATTGCTCATGGCCTGCATACCACTCACTCAAAGAGAAGGATCATCTCCTTGAAGAGAAAAATTGAGTTGATTGCATATATCATCTCCATGATTCACATCTCCAAAAAAGTCAAACTTTGTCAAGACTGTCTCTCAAAGACAATGAGTAATTTTCCACCACAAGAGTTGAACAACCATCCTAGTTTCATGAAAAACCCTATGATTCCTCTCCAACCAATGAATAATTTTCCACAAGTGTCGAACAACCATCCTAGCTTCATGAAAAATCCTATGATTCCTCTCGAACCATATATGCCATATATTGAAAGGAGGTCCAAAAACCTAAGAAACCCAAAGAAAAGAAGTCTTAACTAGAGGCTTATCCTAGCGGGTGGAAAACTTAGCCAAAGAGGAGACCCGCTAGTAGGTCTGATTTGAAATTACCCACTAGAAGTACCAAGTCTCCTAGTAGGTCGCTATCTTTTTCCAGCTAGCTATAATAGAACTATCACAAAGGAGTTGTAGGTGCAGATACGTGGAAGGAATACAAGGATCACCGTCCCAAGAATCAAGCCAAAAATGAGCTTTCTAGCCCTTAGTGTAGAACCAAAAAAACCCACTTTTAATAAATTGAGCCCCAATTTTCAGAGCATGCCAAATCACAGAGCCCTTTCCCTCCAAATGAAAATGAGGAACATCCAAAATGGCAACTCCTTTAAATACTTATGTGTGAGAATGCAAGTTGAAACCTGATTTTGATTAGCACACCATTATCAATATAATTTGGCTACAAGAACTTGTCCATTCAAGATTGTAGAACAAAGACCAATGCACCTCTCTTTCTTTGGCCTATGTATATACTCCCACTTAATTAAGCTCCACTTCGAAGCATGCAAATTACCACTCCAAAGGAATTGGCATGAAAGAGCATCAAATTCCTTGAGGGAATACAAATGAGCCTTCTAAAGAAAACACCTGTAAATAGGAAGAGCCTAGATTACAGATTGAAGAAGAGTCACCCTAGCAGTAGTGGATAACCACCAGTGAGTCTAGTGATTAATCTTCCGATGTAACTCATCTAACAAGTGTTTCCTGTAAGAACTAAGTTACTTTCAAACAACTAGAAGAATCCCTAGATAGAACAAGGGAAGAGAACCAATCTAAAAATTGAAAAAATATTGGTAATCCGTCTCTGAATAGGCTTAGGAGTGTTAAGTAAATAGGTAGAAGATTTGCACTCATTGACTTTCTGACCCAAAGCTACAAAATAAATATCCAACATCATATATGAAAGATTTGACTTTATGAAGCCGAGCAACCTCCATAAGAGCAACATCATCCACAAACTACATATGAGAATGCTTAGGCAACCATTACCCTATCTCTAACCCTAAATCAAGCCTTGGGAAACCCGAGATTGAATAAATCTACCTAGGCCCTCATCCATAATAATTAACAAATAGGGAGAAAGAGGGTCCACTTGGTGAAGACTCCTAAACGCTCCAAATAACTTAGAAGGTTTGCCATTGATAATAACAGAGGACAAATAAGTAACACAAATCATTGTCCAACTGAATCACTTCTAACTAAACCCAAAGGCTATGAGAATCTTTAGCTAAGGGTTGCACTTAACTCCATCATAAGCTTTCACGATATCCAATTTGATGAACATAGATCTCTCCTTAGACATTGCCACAGGGTGAATGACTTTAGAAGCAACCACCACCCCTTCCAAAATTTGTCTCCCTGCCACACAACCCACTTTTTCATATGAGACAAAAGATGGGAGCCAAAATATGAGCCTCACCAATCAATTTAGTAATAATTATGTACACCAAATTATAAAGAGCAATGAGCCTTATGAAATCCAACCGATTAGCGGCTTCCTTTTTAGGAATAAGGACAAGAAAAGTAGCATTCTAGGCTTGAAGCATTTGTTTTCTACGATGAGATTCCTAGATCATCTCCAAAAAATCTAAATTAATAATATCCCAAGGTTTGTAAAAAAATTCTTTGGGAAACCCATATGTATCAGGAGCTTTGCCCTTACACGTCCCCAAAAGAACCTCTTCCAATTTAAACAGAGATCTAGTGGATGAGAGATTCATTCATCTTATTGGTGACTAAAAAGGGAACACATGTTAGAATCAAACTCTTCTCATCTTCAATAAAGAGTGCAGAGTATGATTGTGTAGCCTCACGAGGCTATGCATGCAAAGATGACAACTAAATTCTTTCCGAGTTAACTAAAGTGGAAATATAACTCCTATTTTGACTATCTTACACCAAATTATGAAAAAAATCCATGTTCTTATCACCTTCATGAAGTCAATCAATCTAAGCCTTTTGCTTCCAAAAATTCTCCTTGCGAAATTCCCTCTCCAACTCCCTCACAACCCGAGACTCAGCTTTGCGGAAATCCTATGAGAAATGATAATCTTGAATATGACAAGTGATAACATCGAGGTGCCCTTGAATATTCCTCTTTATAACATGACGGTTACTATAGCACAATGTATTACATCTTTTAAGTTGAAATTTCACAATCTGTAATTTATCAAAAAAGGAATACATAACGATACCATAGGTAGGGCCACCATCTCTCCACCATTGGACCATTAAGTCGTGAAGGAAAGAATTGTGAAGCCACATGAGTTGAAATTTAAGAGGAGGATTCTTAGGAACCCTAAAATAAGTTGCTAAAAATTTAATTGGCCAATGATTAGAATCCTTCTAGTTAAGGATCTCAGAACCTGTAATCAAGATACCACCCACCCAATAGTAGGAGACCAAAAATCTATCCAACTATTTATAAATAGCTTCATCTCTACATTGTTTATTAATCCAAGTATAGACCCCATTAGACGGTTTGAGATCAACTAAATCAAGGAGGTCCATAGTCTCATGAAAGAGATGAAAATGACCTAGCCTAGCCAACACCCCACCTACCCACCCTTTTCTCCTTCATACTTAACACATAGTTAAAGTTACTAGTTAAAAGCCAAGGGAGATATGAAGCATATGATAGAAAAATACCTAATATGAAACCAAAGAACAATTTCCCACATGTATCAACTAGAACATACACACTAGTAACCAGATTAATCTTCTCATATTCCAAGTTAGAGGCTACCATGGAAAAAGTGGAATGACTAGATATCCACCAAAGTGGAACTATCTTTCTTAAGTACCAAAAAAGAACCAGACCTCTAGAACAACCCAGGGAACCAATACATTGACACTAACCAAAACACAGATACTAGGAGCATGTTGAAACATGCAGTCAACTAAAAGCTTAGTCTTCTGGATACAAAAGTTATTTAGAGAATGAATTGCAACCAAATCATGATAGCCCTTTTGTCGACGAATTTTATTCAACCCCCTTACATTCCAAGAGAGCACAAATGTTTAAGAGATTGGGAAAAGTGAGCATCAATGAGTTTTATTGATCTAGATTCCACCAATAGTTACCCATCTAATTTAATCTTCTCCTAATCCTTCTTGCAGCCACCTTTAGAATAATTCTCAAAAGGACCTTTCTTAAGGGGTTTTGGTTGTAAGCCTAAAGCTCGAGAAGAACATTTTCCTTTACCAGATTCCAACACCTCCTTAGCTAAATTTGCCAAAACAATATCATCCCTTAGGAATCTATAATCACTTAGATCTTGCAAATCAAGCCCACTGTCAGACACTTGGGGATCTTGCAAGCCTTTTGAAGATTGAAAAATCCTAAGTAGTCCCCTGCTTCTACATATCATCCCTACCCATCATAGTATCCTCAAAATTCACATAAACTAGAATCCCTTCTTTCAAAACCAAAGTTTCCAACACCTCAAAACAATTAAAGCCCTCATCATTCTACCTATCCCTATAAGTACTCTTCTATCCCCTCCTCTTTGAATGAGGCTTATTAGGCATAAAAACATCCTTATTTGAACCACCGTCCATCATAGGGGTTTTTCCTTTGTGCCCTTTATCCACTTTCAGAGCGAAGGGGGAAGAATTCTTAGCACCAAAGACTTTATCTACCCTTGGACATTTCCTTTAAAGGTGTCCATACTCATGAAAAATTTGACATTGAAAAAGAAGAATCTCATAATCTAACTATTGAACCCAAGATGAATAGCCTAGACAAATTTCTAGAGAATCCGACAAAGGATTATTTAGATCAATCTTCACACAATTATAAGTAAATGTAAAGAAAAAATCCTTCACAAAATATGCTTTCTCCAAAACTCCAATAGAAGCTATTGGAGATGAACCTGGATAGGGACCCTTAAGGGAAGTTCTTTAGATGAATCAAAAGCCACATGCCAGAGTTTTATGTATAAACCTATGTGATTGTAAAAATAGCCCCCCCCTACAAAATCTCGATTCCTATCAACCATGCTAGAAAAAATGACCATGAAATAACTATTCACAAGCATCATAATCTACATTTATTGTTTTATTGTGCACCTAAAGAAGGATTAATGAATGGAATCAAAACAAAAGAAAGTGTTACCATAACTGATAATGATATTGATGATTGATTATCTGATGGAGCTGATGATGAAGACCGACCAAGATCAAAGGAATACATGATGATAGTAGAAAGGTTACATCAATTATTGTCTTGTCATTGATGTCAAGCAATTAATTTCTAATTTATATTATGTTGCCATATCATTCGGTAATGATATAAGATGAATGAGTTAAGGAGAAGAAGAAATGAGAAGTTGAGAAGTTGTAGAACTTAATTGGACAACTGATACATATTAGACAATGAATAGATTATGTTGATATAATTGTTTTCTAACTAACATATGATTATGTTAAGCCAGTAAAGCATGGAGATGAAGATTTGACAACTCGGTAAGATAAGTTGTTTTGGCTACCGAGAAGGTAAAGTCACTCGGTAAGGTAAAGAGAAAAAGAAAGGTCACTCGGTAAAGAAAAATGAACTCAAGACAACAAACAACGAAGAAAGGTTTAGGCACCAAGCAATGTAACCAAAATTCTAAGTGAAGAACACCGAGCAAGGAAAATATATTAAATAAGGATGGAATCGACATTTAATGATTAGGTATGATGAGCTGGATGGTCATGATGATGATGAGAGTTAGTTACAAGAGATCTATGGTTATGAAAATTCAAAATGAATATCTATGGCAAGATCTAAGCGGCAAAAAAAGATGGAACAAGTTTCAAGAAAAGTTCAAGTTCCTAGGTGAAAAAGAAACATGTTACTAAGATCCAAATTCAAGGTATAATGAAATGAACGGTTAATATTGATTAAAGAAAAAAGTAATAGATGAGATTAAGAGGCAAAAATTATCTATATAAAGGATGATCTTGTATGGACAAATGGTTGACAAATTGAATAGTTGAAGGGTTACCGACTATTATAGAGAAGAAGGAACATAAAGATTCTGAGTAGCAAAATTGAGATTTGATGAAGTGTTGATGCCAGTGGATGATGAAGAATTGAAGTGAAGATTGAAGAGCGAACAAATGATATGATATGAAAAGATAGTTGCACATCTACAAGTCAATTTTATTATTGTTGCTTATTAGCATTCGTAACAGAGAAATCTTTTAACAGAGTGGACTTAACAATCTTATTGTAAAATCCTTGAGAAAGGTGACATTCTAAAGAGTGTTTAAAGCCCTCTAACAATGCCACTCCTAACTGGGTGAAGTTCCTAATAGATCTAAGGTAAATCCCTTAACCGGGTCACACCTAACAATGTGTTTTGTAATCTTTAACCGAATTAGCTCTTAACCGGATGTACTTCATAAGAGTATTTTTCTTAGTGGGTGACAATTCTCATAGTGGTTTTTCCCAAAGCTAGGTTTCCATGTTAAATATTGGTGTTACATGTTGTGAATGGTTTACTGATTATTATAGTTTATTTACTATTATCATTAAATAGTGAACTGTGTTGTTACTGAGCCACACCTGAGTTAATCAGTGAAAAGTTTTTAAGATATTTGTGATTAGGGATTACTGAGTCACCCCCCTCTCCGTAATCTAATAATTAGTATAAGATTTGAGTACTCTGAAGAGATAAGTTTAAAGACTTGAGTAAAAGATCCAAAGATGTATAGAGAAAAGTACATAAATTGAACAAGGAAAGTTTCTCAACATGGCAAAGAAAAATGAGATTGTATCTATTTGGGATTGGAGATTCTGCACTCCACCTGATTGATAATGAATACAAACCACCGCCTACTAGACCTTTGATAGTTGATCAAATGAGAGAAAAGCAGGAATACAACTCGATTATGATAGAGATTGATTCTTCCCTCTCCGATGCTGAATTTAATGATATTAAGGATTATGTCAATTCAAAAGAGATGTGGGACATGATTACACTTATCTATGTAGGAGATCAACATTTATAGAAAGCTAAGGTTGACATCTTGAGAGGAAATTATGATAAGATAAGAATGAAAGATGAAGAGAACATCACACAATATAGCAGCTGAATCAAGGAAGTTGTTAGTGCCATCAGAGGTGATGGTGGAACACTGACTAATGAAGAAGTGGTAAGTAAAATATTGATAACTCTATCTTCTAAGTATGCTATTAGAGTATCTGCATCAGGAATTGAGATCTATATCGAACAATAATGTTACTCTTGAATCCCTAATTGGTAAGTTGACTGTATTTGAGTTAAGTAATTATGATAATAGTCTACTGACCATTGAGACTGTCTTCAAGTCATTTGTGAGCATTGGAACATTAAGAAGAGATAGAGAAAATCATAGTAATTCACATGGAAATGAGTATGATAGTATCCTAACTGAAGACAAAGAACAAGAGGAATTTTTAGCACTGCTGGCTAACTGACTACCTAGAGGAAAAGGAAAGTATAAAGGCAAGTTACCATTGAAATATTTTAATTGTAATAAGATTGAACATATTATATCTAAATGTCCTAACAATGAAAAAAATGATAAGAATGATAAAAGAGACAACCAACATTGACAATTCAAATATTTTAAGGGTAAAGGAAATAAGTCTTGCTACCTAGCTGAGGAAGGTGTAATTGGTGATGAATCTGATGATACCAATGATGGATATGAAGTTGTCTTTGTTGCAATAAAAGAAGAATTAGATGAAGAAAAGTTTGAAGATAAGAAAGCAATTGTATCTCATGTAAGTAAACCAAACCCTTGGATTATTGATAGTGGTTGTTCACATCATATTACCGTTGATATTGATAAATTTGAGAACCCAAAAGAATATGATGAAGGATTTGTCAGATTGGCAATGATGCTCCATGTCCTGTGAAAGGTAAGGGATCTATTGTGTTAAATGAAAAGATGAAATGTAATGATGTATATTCAGTTAGAGGACTGAACTATAATCTATTGAGTGTTGCACAACTGAACAATACTGGCCACCGATTGGAATTTTAGAACATAAAAGTTAAGATCTATGGTGCTGATGGAGATCTAATTGGAACAAGAGGACAATCAAGATGCAATTTATTTTATCTTGATATTGATGCAAAGAGTTGCTTGTTTGTTAAAATTGAAGATGTATGGTTATGACATAAGAGACCGTGTCATGTGAATTTTGACAACTTGATAAAAAAAGTAAGAAAAGTAGAGTCAAAGTGTTAACCTACAATTGATTGAATATCTTGATGAAGATTTAGGAGGTCACCAAGCTGTTAAAGTAATATGTAAGATGATTAAATCAGTCAATATGTTGTCATTGATGTCAACTAGTTTTGACTATACTTATCATGATAGTTACAAACATTTGAACATCTGTAGAAGGAAGAAATGGTGAAGAAATGAGATATCTACATAAGGACAAGATGGATATGACAGATATGGATAAGGTATACATTGGGTAACTTATTGATGAGTCTATGGCATTATATTATTGACTTGAGCATGTTACATTATTCTATTATGAAGATGAGATCAAAATTAAACAAGTCAATGTGGTCAGTAATTGAAGATTTCTGTATACATCGAGTCAGTCTTGTGTATACCTAGTGACAGTAATAACCGAGTTAGTTATCATCGATGCATTCTATATTAATTGAGTAGGATGAAAACATTAAATGTTATAACAACTGACTAAAATGGATGAGCTGGTAGATGCTTATGATTTCGAGGTAAGAGATATAGTTTGTTATGAAGATTAATGACTGAAAAAATTCAAAGATGATCGAAGAGAAGAGATTGAAATGTGTTATTGACACAATTGTTGAGGAGGCTTGAAGTGACAAAATGAATGATGGAGATTAAGAGGCAAAATCTAATGGATGAGATGAAAATGGTTTACACGTCTATTTAAGAGACATGAGATTCATTGTTGAATCATGCCAGATGAACAAAGTCTGCATGAGAATTTGCGTGAAGACATTTTCATGCACTACTGATCAAATTGGTTACAGACAGAACCGAGCTAGATTGCAGGTATTATCGAGCGTCAGAGAATTGTACACCGAGTGAAGTAAGTTGGAGGATATAATGGAGTGAATTGATTATTGATCAGAAGAGTTTTATTGAGCTTAGCATAGATCTGAATACTTGAAAATTGAGTTGTATTTGAATCATATCACTACTGTATTAGTTTAACCATTGTTACAGCTAAATGTCTTAACCGGGTGGACTTAACAATCTTTTGTATTTCAATATGACATTCAAGGAATGTTCATTATTTTCTTGTTGACCCCACAGTGAATGTTGGTCGAAAGAGAACTGTTAGTGATAAATCCTCTAATAAGGTCACACCTTATAGTATGTTTTGTAACCTTTAACATGGTTGGCTCCTAACTGAGCTCACTTCAGAAGAGTAAAATATTTTGGGTTACTTGTCCCAGGTGGTTTTTCCCTTAGCAGGGTTTCCACATTAAACTTTGTGTTATGTGTTATTTGTTGTGATTAGATTACTATCATACTTTACATATTTCATATTTGATTAATTGGTAAACACAATTTTAGAAATTAATGGTATTTGGTAAATGAACAAAAAGATAGTTATCTTATCTTACCGAGTTGATTGATTTGTTGAAAAAGTTTGAAAAATTATATCTGAGAGTTTGGGACTGTAGAATAACTAATTTAACTGATTCACCCCCCCTCTTAGTTATCTAACAATTGGTATCAGAGCTTGTGTGCTTGAAAAGGAAGTTTGAAGGACTTGAGCTAAAGATCACAAGATGTATAAAATGGAGGTGCCAAGGCTGAACAAAGACAACTTATCGACATGGAAAAATAGAATGAGGCTACACATATCTATAATTGGAGAATCTTCTCTACAACTCCTAGATAGTGGTTACATACAACCGAATATTGGACCTTTGACAGTTGATCAACTGAGAGATAGACATGAACATAATATGACAATGATAGAGATTGCTCCTGCCCTATTTGATGCAAAATTTGAAGATATCAAAACATATACTACAACAAAATAAATGTGGGACAAGCTTGCACTAGTTTATGGAGGAGATATAAATGTGATGAGAGCCAGAGCTGAAAGCCTTAGAGGTAGATTTGATGATATGAAGATGAAAGAAGGTGAAAACATTACACAATACTCTAACCGAATCAAGGAGGTGGTCAATGCTATTCGAGGAGCAGGAGGTGTTATTGATGAAGACACTGTTGTGAGTAAAATCCTGATAACCTTGCTTCCTGTCTATGCTATTAGAATATCTGCAATTCTTGAAATGAGATCTGCATCGGGTAATGTTCTTACACTTGATAGCCTAATCGGTAAATTGACTACTTTCGAGTTGAATAACTATGATAACAATATTGTACCGAGTGTTGAGTCTAATTTTATGTCATCATTGAAGATTGATAAGTCTAACAGTAAACATAACATAAGAAATGAAAGTGATAGTGACAATGAAGATGGTCTTGATGAACTTGAAGCAGTTATGGCTAGGAGACTTCAGAAAGGTAAAGGAAGGTATAAAGGAAAGTTACCTTTAGCATGTTTTAACTGTAAAGAAATTGGCCATATTGTAGCTAGATGTCCTAATAGGAAAGATGATGATAAAGATAATGACCGAACTGATGGAAGAAAGTTTGACAGAAGAGACAACTGAAAACAAAGAGGAAACCAAGAGTATGATAGAAGAAACAACCGAGACTAAAAAGATAAAGGCAAGAAGGCTTATTACCTAGTTGGAGATGATGATGTTGATACTGACACCGACACTGATGAAGACATTGAGGTGGTATTTGTAGCTATGAAAGAGGATTCAGAAGAAGAAGAAAGGTATGTAGAGACAACACTTATATCTAATGTTAGAAAAAAATGATACATGGATTATTGATAGTGGTTGTACACATCATATGACTGGTGATGAAGATAAATTTGAATCTATTGAGCACTATAATGGAGGATCTATTAAAATGGGAAATGATACACCTTGTCTAGCGAAAGGAAAAGGATCTATTTTGTTGAACAATAATATTAGATGTGAGAATGCATATTGGGTAAAAGGACTTAACTATAATATGTTGAGTGTAACACAATTGAATAATTCAGGTCACCAAATTGCATTTGAAAGTAGAAAGGTGAAGATCTATGATGAAACCAGAAAGTTGATCGGTACTGGTGAACAATCCAAAGGTAATATATTTTATCTTGACAATGCTAAAACTTCTTGTTTGTTGGCTAGAAATGAATATGTGTGGTTGTGGCATAAGAGACCGTGTCATGTGAATTTTGATAACTTGGTTAAGATCAATAAGAAAAAAAGAGTTAGAGGTTTACCGAGTCTAACTAAACCGAACCATGTCATGTGTAATCAATGTTAGAAAGGGAAAATGACTAAATATAGTTTTAAGAGCAAAGACTATTTTTCTAAAGGTATTTTGGAGTTGGTGCATACTGACTTATGTGGTCCTATGAGAACTCAAAGTTATTATGGTGACACATATTTCATTTTATGTGTTGATGACTACTCTAGGATGATGACAGTTATGTTCTTGAAAGATAAATCTGAAGCTTTCAAAATGTTTAAGTGGTATAAAGATAAAGTTGAAAAGGAAACCATGAAGGATTTAAAATGATTAAGATCTGATAGAGGAGGTGAGTTTATTTCTGATAAATTCACTAACTTTTGTAATGAGCATGAAATTAAAAGATAGGTTTCTGCACCGAGGACACCACAACAAAATGGTATTATAGAAAGAAGGAATAGATCTATAGTTGACTGTGCTAGAACACCGATGATTGAAAAAGATGTTGCACAAACATACTGGAGAGAAGCCATTAGCACTTCTGTATACACCTTGAACCGAGTTCAACTGAAGAAAGATACAAATAAGACACCTTATGAGTTATGGTATGGCTACACATCTTATGTAAGTTATTTCAAAATTTTTGGAAGCAGATGTTACATTCTGAAAGATGATAGAAATGGTAAATTTGATTCTAAAGGTGATGAAGGAATATTTCTAGGATATTGTACTAAGAGTAAAACATAAAAATGTTTGAACAAGGCTACTAACTATATGCACCCTAAAATGGTCACATAGACTTGGGGCCCCATTTATTTGATTTATCAACCCTGAATCATTTTTATCAATATTTTCAACATTATCAATTTCTTGATCAAGTCTTAATTTCGATCATATATTGGATTTTTATCCTATGGGCTAACCATTTTATCCTAAAGTCTTTATTTACTTAAAAAGAATATTTCCTCCCCTTTTAATTAAATAAAAGGCCCCCACTTTTCCTCTTATTCTAAGTTGCACAAATAAAGCATCATTCTTATTTTATAAAAGTGAAAAAGTACTTTTTGTCTCATATGGACATAAAGTCAACTTCTATTTTCTCATTGGAGGATATTTGTGCACAAGGATCAAGCTTCCATTTTTCTCCACCATTGATTAAGACTTTTACCTCTTAATCTCAATGGTCCATTTCAGTTCATTTCTTATAAAAGGAGAGCTCTTTCCTTCATTTGCATATCTTGGAATTTTATGACATTGTTATGCTGCAGGTTTTCTAGCTCACTTTGAAGACTCCTTTGAAGACATTGAAGACTTGCTTTCTTTCATTTGCTTTCATCATTTAGTTGCACCTTTCATTTGATTAGTTTGCATAATCATAACATTTTAGAGTAATTTTCCTTTCATGCAATAGATTTAGTTCACATAGTCTAATTAGGGGCTTGTAATTCATTGCAATTTCCTTTCATAGTTGCATTGTACTTTCATTTTCATAGAGTAATTTGCATTTTCATAGAGTAATTTTCATTTTCATATTAGTTTGCATTGCATTTGCATACTTTGATTCAATTTAGAGATATTGGCATTGTTTCCCTTGTCTTTGATTTGAACCTCTCATTGTATGGTTGACTAGCAAGGTCACAAGTTTGTAGCTCTAGTTGAGAGCAATTTTATCATAGTCCCTTGCAAATCCATGCATAGAGAGCTATGAGCCGCTTTGTGAGGCCTCATTGTTGAGAAACCTTGCATGTAATGGTTCATAGAAGTGTGGTCACATTTTCACCATACACTAACAAAATGATTGAAAATGCTAATGTGAAAGTTGATGAGTGTGCTGAGAAAAATGATGAAGAAAGTAGGAAGGAACCAAAAGACTATGGTAGATTTACATACATTAAGCATCTAGATTATCTACCCAAGCCAAAGCCTGAGTCTAACGAGTGACAAGAAATTGCTATCAAAGGTCAACAAATGCAAACTGAGAACGAGGAAGATGTTATCGAGGAGGAAATTGAACCTAAACCGAATGATGAACAAAGAAGAGAATAAGTACTAGCAAGATTTATGAGAAGACACCGTCCAAAGAACCAGATTATTGGAGACAAACAACTGGCATGATGACACAAAGTAAGTTAAGATAGAACACATGTTTAGTTTGTGAATTTGAGCCTAAAAATGTTAAAGATGCACTTGAGAATGAAGAATGGATTAAGGCCATGAATGAAGAAATTGAGCAAATAGAGAAAAATAAAACATGGACATTGGTACTGAGACCGAGTGATAAAAATGTGATTGGTACTAAGTGGATATTTAGAAACAAGTTGAATGAGAACGGTGAAGTGACTAGAAACAAAGCAAGACTTGTTTGTAAGGGATATGTGCAAGAAGAAGGAATTGACTATGGTGAAACTTTTGCACCAGTAGCAAGACTTGAAGGAGTCAGAATATTGTTTGCATATGTTTCTTATAAAGTATTTAAGGTTTATCAAATGGATGTTAAATCAACATTTCTAAATGGGATACTTGAAGAAGAGGTTTACATAGAACAACCTAAATGTTTTGTTGATAAGGATAAGAACATGGTTTGTAAACTGCACAAAGCATTGTATGGACTGAAACAAGCATCGAGAGCATGGTATGAAAGGCTGCATGCTTATCTTATTAGTATTGGCTTTGTGAGAACAAGTGACAACAATAATCTATATTTGAAAGATGGAACTGATGATAATATACTTATTGCTGAAATTTTTGTTGATGATTTAATATTTGGAGGAAATGATAATCTTTGCAAATCCTTTGCTGCTGAAATGAGAAAAGAGTTTGAAATGTCAATGTTTGGAGAGATTAAATTTTTTCTTGGATTGCAAATTTTACAACAAGATGCAGGGATATACATCACACAATCAAAATACATCAAGGGAGTATTGAAGACATTTGGAATGAAAGATTCAAAACCAGTTGGAATACCTATGGTTATCGAATGCAAACTGACAAAAGATGATGAATCAATAAAGGTAAATCAGATGAATCAATGCTCACACTTTAGGATTCCTAAGGTTGTGAAAGTTGTGAAGGAAGTAAAGATTGTATAAGTTGGAACATAGAACTATATATTAGTACATGAAGGTACTTGATTTGGACTGAACACCCAAATTTCTATTTGGCTACTAAAGAGCTATTTATTTTCTTTTGGCATTGTTGTCAAAGGGAGATAGATTTCTATGAAATATTAAGGAGAGAGATTTGAAGGGAGAGAAAGAATTAGAAAACTGAAGAAGATCAAATCCACAAGGAGAGTCCGCATGAAATGTTGTTGTAATGATTAAACATATTAAATATCAAGCTAGGGAGAGCTTACTGAGCTACAACATTTATCTATATAGTTGTAGAATAAATGTTTGGTATTCTATGGCATATTTTATATTGTTTGTGTTTCCATCAATGCCAAAGGGAGATATTTTTAACCTACAATTGATTGAATATCTTGATGAAGATTCAGGAGGTCACCGAGCTATTAAAGTAATATGTAAGATGATTAAATTAGTCAATATATTGTCATTGATGTCAACTAGTTTTGACTATATTTATCATGATAGTTACAAACATCTGAACATCTGTAGAAGGAAGAAATGGTGAGGAAATGAGATATCTACATACGGACAAGATGGATATGACAAATATGGATAAGGTATACATTGGGTAACTTATTGATGAGTCTATGGCCTTATATTGTTGAATTGAGCATGTTACATTATTCTATTATGAAGATGATATCAGAATTGAACAAGTCAATGTGGTCGGTAATTGAAGATTTCTGTATACACTGAGTCAGTCTTGTGTATATCGAGTGACAGTAATAACTGAGTTAGTTATCACCGACGCATTTTGTATTAACTGAGTAGGATGAAAACATTAAATATTATAACAGTCGACTGAAATTGATGAGCTGGCAGATGCTTATGATTTCAAGGTAAGAGATAGAGTTTTTTTATGAAGATCAATGACTGACAAAATTCAAAGATGATCGAAGAGAAGAGATTGAAACATGTTATTGACACAACTGCCGAGGAAGCTTGAAGTGACAAAACAAACGATGGAGATTAAGAGGCAAAATCTAATAGATGAGATAAAAATAATTTACATGTCTATTTAAGAGACATGAGATTAATTGTTGAATCATGCCGGATGAACAGAGACTGGAGGAGAATTTGCGTGAAGATATTTTTCATGCACTACTGATCAAATTGGTTACAAACAAAACCGAGCTGGACTGCATGTATTACTGAGCGTCAGAGAATTGTACACCGAGTGAAGTATGTTGTAGGATATAATGGAGTGAATTGATTATTGATCAAAAGAGTTTTATTGAGCTTAGCATAGATCTAAATACTTGAAAATTGAGTTGTATTTGAATCAGATCACTACTGTATCAGTTTAACCATTGTTACAACTAAATCTCTTAACCGAGTGGACTTAACAGTCTTTTGTATTTCAATATGACATTCAAGGAATGTTAATTATTTTCTTGTTGACCCCATAGTGAATTCTGGTTGAAGGAGAACTGTTAGTGATAAATCCTCTAACAAGGTCACACCTTACAGTGTGTTTTGTAACCTTTAACAGGGTTGGATCCTAACCGAGCTCACTTCAGAAGAGTGAAATATTTTGGGTTACCGGTCCCAGGTGGTTTTTACCTTAGCAGGGTTTCCACATTAAATATTTGTGTTATGTGTTATTTGTTGTGATTGGATTACTATCATACTTTACATATTTCATATTTGATGAATCGGTAAACACAGTTTTGGAAATTACTGGTATTCAGTAAATGAACAAAAAATAGTTATCTTATCTTACCGAGTTGATTGATTTGTTGAAAAAGTTTGAAAAATTACATATGAGAGTTTGGGACTGTAGGATAACTGATTTAACTGATTCACCCTCCTCCCAGTTATCTAACACAAAGTACTACCAAGATTAAGAAAACCTGATGAAGCTGTGTAAATAATGTCAAGATGTTAAGATGACTAGGTCAAGTTTTCTAAGTAAATCTTATTCTACAAATGGTGTTTGGAATTGGTTCACACTAACCTTTGTGGTCCCATGAAAGTTCAAAGCTGCTATGGAGATCAATACTTTATTTTGTTTGTTGATGATTATTCAAGAATGATGTCTGTTATGTTTCTAAAAGAAAAATATGATGCATTTCAAATATTTAAGTGGTATAAGGAAAAAGTTGAGAAGGAAATAGGTAAATAGCTGAAGTGTTTGATGATAGAGGAAGTGAATTTATCTATGATGAATTTAGTGTCTTCTATAATGAGCATGGAATTAAGAGACAAGTGTCTTCACTAAGGACTCCACAACATAATGGGATAGCTCAGAGAAGAAATAGATCTATTGTTGACTGTGCTAGAACTTTGTTGATTGATAAAAAGGTTGCACAAACATTTTTGAGAGAAGCTATAAGTATTGCAGTTTACACTCTCAACCAAATACAGTTGAAGAAAGGTACCAACAAGACACCCTATGAATTATGGTTTGGACACACACCGAATGTAAGTTATTTTGAATTTTTGGAAGTAGGTGTTATATAATGAAAGATTCTAGAAATGGAAAGTTTGACTCTAAAGGTGATGAAGGAATATTTCTTGGTTACTCATTAAAGAGGAAAGCATATAAATGTTTAATCAAGGATTCTAACAAAATTGTTGAAATTTCAAATGTAAGAGTTGATGAATTTGCATAAAGGAATAAAGAGGTTAGAAAAAAGGAACCTGAGGATTATAATAGATTTGTTTATGTACACGATGGTAATTTGGTTGATACAACTGAGCAACAACATGAAGGAACCGATGAACAAGATGAGCCTTCACCGAGAGATAAAAATACTGATGAACATTCAACTGAACCTGTGTTACCAAAGTATGTGAGGAGACATCACTCACCGAGAAGAATTATTGGAGACGAGAATGCATGAGTCATGACAAGAAGAAAGTTGAAAGATAAGACTTGTTTGATTTTTGAATTTGATCCTAGATTAGTAAAGGATGCACTAGAAAATGAAGATTGGATGAATGCAATGAAAGAAGAAATATATCAAATTGAAAATAATAACACACGGTCACTGGTAGCGAGGCCTAAGGATAAGAATGTGATTGGAACAAAGTAGATTTTTAGAAATAAATTCAATGAGAAAGGAGATGTGATCAGGAATAAATAAAGATTAGTCTGCAAAGGGTATGGACAAGAAGAAGGTATTGATTATGGTGAAACATTTTCCCCTATTGCTAGATTAGAAGGTGTAAGAATATTGCTTGCATATGATGCTTACAAAGGATTTAAAGTTTATCAAATGGATGTTAAATCTACATTTCTGAATGGAATTCTTGAAGAGGAAGTCTTCATTGAACAAATGATGGATTTGTTGACAAAAACAATAAGAGTATGGTCTGCAAACTACATAAAGATTTATATGGATTGAAGTAGGCTCCTTGAGCATGGTATGAAAGACTGCACTCTTATTTAGTTAATATTGGATTTGCAAGGATTAGTGATAAAAACAATTTGTATTTGAAATGTGATAAGTCTAATGAAATTCAAATTGCTGAGATATTTGTTGATGACATTATATTTGGTGGTAATGAGATAATGTCTAAGTCATTTGCTGAGGAAATGAGAAAGGAATTTGAGATGTCTATGATAGGAGATATTAAATTCTTTATTGGAATTCAAATTCAACAAGTTAAGGATGGGATCTGCATCACTCAATCTAAGTATATCAAAGAGATCCTGAAAACATTCAATACAGAAGACTCTAAACTTGTTGGAACATCGATGACTACTGGTTGTAAATTGTCAAAAGAAAATGATATTAAGGAAGTGAATGAAACACTTTATTGATTTATGATTGGTAAGTTACAGTATGTTGTACATAGTAGACTTAACATTTCACATTCAGTTGGTATTGTTGCAAGGTTTTCAACAAACTCCAAGGAAACACATTTGTCTCCAGCTAAGAGAATATTCAGATATTTGAAAGGGACTAAAGATTTTGGTCTGTTATACACAAGAGGAGGAAATTTTGATCTTAAGGTATATAATGATGCTGATTGGGAAGGAAATATCGATGACAGGAAAAACACTAGTGGCAGAGCTTTCTTCTTAGGAGAAATACTAGTGACATGGTTAAGCAAGAAACATAGCTGTATTTCATAATCTACTGCTGAAGCTGAGTACGTGGCAGCAACTATGAATTGTTCTAACATTGTATGGATGAAACAAAGACTAGAAGGTATGCATGAAGAGATTACTAATCCTATTACAATCTATTGTGATAATACCAGTGCTATTAACATATCAAAGAACCATGTGATGCATTCTAAAACAAAACATATATCTATTAAGAATCACTACTTGAGAGAGAAAGTACAAGATAAGCATGTGACATTGGATTATGTGAATTCTAAAGAATAGATAGATGACATATTTACTAAACCATTACCGAAGGATGCTTTTGAGTATCTCCGAGGTAAGTTAGGGGTTCTTCCCCTATCCAGTGTACATCAAGGAAAGATGCATGCTACATTAATTCAAGGACTTAATAGAATATTTATCTTGTGAGTTGATGCTAGTATTTCACTCTTTAGGTGAAGCTTGAAGTTGCGAAAAAGATTTTTTATGACTGCAATGGAAAATCTATACACTTGAGGTATAATCTGAGAAGTTTATGTTTCTTTGGTATTGTTGTCAAAGAGGGAGAATAATGAGTTGATCAAAAGTAGAGATGAATAGGTCAATTTATGTAGAGAGAAGATTACTAAAGAAAATATGAACATATGAGGGAGAATATTAGGGAGATGAATTAGTATATATGAAAGAGGGAGACAAATCAGATGAATATATGAGAGAGATGAGTATAACAAGGAGATGAATGAAGATAACAAGAGAATGTTATTGATGGAATCAAAATGGAAAGTGTTACTGATAGAAAGAGAAAGAATACAGATGGAAGATCAGAAAGGAGAAGTTACCAAATAGAGGGAGTACACTATATGAATAACAACGAAGGATACCATCATCAATTAAATACTGAATTTGTTAGTGTTTCCATCAATTCCAAAGAGGGAGATTGTTACCATAACTGATAATGATGTTGATGATTGATTATCTGATGGAGTTGATGATGAAGACCGACCAAGATAAGAGGAATACATGATGATAGTAGAAAGGTTAGATCAGTTATTGTCTTGTCATTGATGTCAAGAAATTGATCTCTGATTTATATTATGTTGCCATATCATTTGGTAATGATATAAGATGAATGAGTTAAGGAGAAGAAGAAATGAGAAGTTGTAGAACTTAATTGGGCAACTGATATAGATTGGACAATGATTAGATTATGTTGATATAATTGTTTTCTACCTAACATATGATTATGTTTAGTTGGTAAAGCATGGAGATGAAGATTTGACAACTCGATAAGATAAGTTGTTTTGGTTACCAAGAAGGTAAAGTCACTTAGTAAGGTAAAGAGAAAAAGAAATGTCACTTGATAAAGGGAAAGGAACTCAAGACACCGAACAACAAAGAAAGGTTTAGGCATCGAGCAATGTAGTCAAAATTCTAAGTGAAGAACGTTGATTAAGGAAAAGATAATAAATAAGGATGGAATCAACATTTAATGATTAGCTATGCTGAGCTAGATGATCATGATGATGAAGATAGTTAGTTACAAGAGATCTATGATTATGAAAATTCAAGATGAAGATCTATGACAAGATCTAAGCGACAGAAAGAGATGGAAGAAGTTTCAAGAAAAGTTCAAGTTCCTAAGTGAAAAGAAAACGTGTTACTGAGATCTGAATTCAAGGTATAATAAAATGAATGGTTAAGATTGATTAAAGAAAAAAGTAATAGATCAGATGAAGAGGCAAAAATTGTCTATATAAAGGATGATCTTTTATAGACAAATGGCTAGAGAACTGAATAGTTGAAGGGTTACCGACTATTGCAGAGAAGAAGGAACAATGAGATTTCGAGTGATAAAATAAAGATTTGATGAAGTGTTGATGCCAGTGGATGATGAAGAATTGAAGTAAAGATTGAAGAGAGAACAAAGGATTTGATATGCAAAGATAGTTTCACATCTACATGTCAATTTTATCACTGTTTCTTATTAGCATTTGTAACAGAGAAATCTCTGAACAAAGTGGACTTAAAAGTCTTATTGTAAAATCCTTGAGAAAGGTGACATTTTAAAGAGTATTTAAATCCCTCTAACAAGGCCACTCCTTGTTAGAATAACTAAGAGGGGGGGGGGGGGGGAGGGGGGGGGGGGTGAATTAGTTAAATTAGTTATCCCTCAGTCCCATACCCAAAGATGTACCTTACAAAATAATTTCAATAATTTATGCAGCTCGATAACATAAAATATCAATTTGTTTATTCACTTTACTAAATACTAGTAATTATCCAAACTGTGATTACCGACTAAATCAAATATGCAATATGTGAAGTATGATAGAAAAATAATCATAACAAATAACACATAACATAATGATTTAACGTGGAAACCCTACTAAGGGAAAAACTACTTGGGACCGGTAACCCAAAATAATTCACTCTTCTAAAGTGAGCTTGGTGAAGAGCCAACCCTGTTAAAGGTTACAATGCACACTATTAGGTGTGACCTGGTTAGAGGATTTATCACTAATAGTTAACTTTTGACCAGC
Organism: Chamaecyparis obtusa; assembly: GCA_027943335.1. Taxonomy (NCBI): domain Eukaryota; kingdom Viridiplantae; phylum Streptophyta; class Pinopsida; order Cupressales; family Cupressaceae; genus Chamaecyparis; species Chamaecyparis obtusa. The sequence goes on along the minus strand of BSBK01008561.1, from coordinate 55,877 downwards.
ATTCACTATGGGGTCAACAAGATAAAACTTTACATTCAATGAATGTCATAGGATAGTACAATAAGATTGATAAGTCCACTCGGTTAAGAGATTTTTTGAATCAATGGTTAAACTGATACAATACTGATCTGATTCAAATAAAACTTAATTGAAACTATTTAGATCTATGCTATGCTCATAAAATCCTCTGATCATTAATCAATTCACTTCCTCAATAATTCTCAACTTACTTCACTCGATAAATAGTTCTCCGACGCTCGATAATGTCTACAGCTCGGTTCTTTCAGTAACCAGTTTGATCAGGCATGCATGAATAAAATCTTCATGTGAAATCTATGTAGTTTCCTTCTTTTTGACATGTTTCAATAATAAAACTCATATCTCTTAAATAGACAAGTAAACCATTTTCATATTAGTCATTAGATTTTGCCTCATAATCTCCATCATCCATTTTTCCGCTTAAACCTTCCTAGACAGATGTGTCCATAACACATTTCAATCTCATCCTTTAGATCATCTCTGAATTTTTTTAACTGTGGATCTCATAACTAACTTCATCATTAACCTCGAAATCATAACAATATCCAGCTCATCAATTTTAGTCAGCTGTTCTTAGCATTTAATGTTTTCATCCACACTCAGTTAATATAGAAATGCATCGGTGGTAACTAACTCAGTTATTACTGTCACTCGGTATACACTGCACTGGCTCAGTGTATACAAAAATCTTCAATTATTGATCACATTGAATTGTTCTATTCAAATCGGTTCTTCATAATAGATTAATGTAACATGCTCAAGTCAAAAATATAAAGCCATAGACTCATCAATAAGTTACACAATATTTACCTTATCCTTATCTGTCATATCCATATTTTCCTTATGTAGATATCTCAGTTCTTCATCTTTTCTTCCTTCAACAGATGTTCAAATGTTTGTAATTATCATGATAAGTACTGACAAAACTAGTTGACATCAATGAAAACATATTGACTAATTTAATCATCTTACATATCACTTCATTAGCTCGGTGATCACTAATCACTATTTCTTCAGTTCATCCAAATATTCAATCAGTTGTAGTTCATGAATATCTCCCTTTGGCATTGATGACAACACAAGCAATATGAAAATATGCCATACACATACCAAACATGTATTCTACAACTATGTAAGTAAATATTGTAGCTCAGGAAGCTCTCCCTAGCTAGATATTTGATATGTTTAATCACTACAAAACAAAACAACATTAAATGTAGACTCTCCCTGCGGATTTAATCTTTTCAGTTCTCATATTCTTGTTCTCAGCAATAGATATTCCAACATGAAGTCTCTCTCCCTTTCTGTGTTCTCACTAACTAATTTTTCATATTCATTCTCTCTCCCTTTGACAACAATGCCAAAGAAAAATAAATAGCTCCTCAACAGCCAAGTAATTCTCTGTTGTTCGGTTCATATCAGGTACCTTTAGTGTACTGATAAACAAATTCATATTCCAGTTTCTACAATCTTTCACAACCTTAGAAAAAACTAAAGTGTGAGCTATATACATCAACATGAATGATCTTCTGATAAATATAGGTTGATGCAACCTCCAGATCACCTTAGTGACCGATAGACAGGGGACGGACCCCAACTCTAGTCCTCAAATATTCAAATGTGTCCTTCGATAAGGGTTTGGTAAAGATATCAATAAGTTGTTCTTTAGATGTTACAAATTCCAGTTTCACCTACTTCTCTTGAAATTGTTCCCTTAAGTAGTGATACTTAATAGATATATACTTTTCTTTTGAATGCATCACATGATTCTTGGAAATATTTATAGCACTAGTGTTGTCACAATATATAATCATCGGGTCAGTGATTACCTCATTCATTCCTTCCAACACTTGTTTAATCCAAGCAATATTTGAACAATTTGTAGCAACAACAACATACTCTGCTTCAATAGTAGACTGAGAAATGCATGCTTGTTTCTTTCTTATCCAAGTCACAAGCCTTTCTCCTAAAAAAATGCTCCACCGATTGTGCTCTTTGGTGATCAATATTTCCAGCCCAATCTGCATCAGTGTAAACTCTGAGTTCAAATTTTCCTTCCATTGAGTACCATAAACCATAGTCTTCTATCTTCTTCAAGTATCTCAAAATTATTTTAACTACAACCATATGTGAATCTTTAGGATTAGCAAAAAATATTACCACAATCCCAATTGCATGTGCAATATCAAGCCTACTGTGTACTACATACATCAGTTTTCCAATCATAGATCGGTACAGTGTCTAATTTACTTTTGTAGATTCATCATCCTTTGTCAACTTACATCCAGTTACCATCGGTGTTCCTACTAGTTTTGCTTCTTCCATGCCAAAAATATTTAATACTTCTTTAATGTATTTTGATTGAGTGATGAAAATCCCATCATTCTGTTGTATAATCTGCAAACCTAGAAAGAATTCAATCTCTCCAAACATTGACATCTCAAATTCCTTTTTCATTTCATTAGAAAAAGATTTTCAAATCAGATCATGTCCTCCAAAGATTATATCATCAACAAATATTTCAACAATCAAAATATTATCATCATATTCTCCTTTCATGTACAAGTTATAGTTTTCACTAGTTCTTACAAAGCCAATACTGATAAGATAAGCACATAGTCTTTCATACCATGCCCTCAGTGCTTGCTTTAGTCCATATAAAGATTTGTGCAATCTACATACCATGTTCTTCTGATTTGGATCAACAAAACCTTCCAGTTGTTCTATGTAGACCTCCTCAAGAATTCCATTCAGAAAAGCTGATTTCACATCCATTTGATATACTTTGAATCCCTTATGTGCAGCATATGCAAGTAGTATACAGACTCCTTCCAGTCTAGCAACAGGTGCAAAGGTTTCACCATAATCTATACCTTCTTCTTGTGCATAACAGGTGCAAAGGTTTCACCATAATCTATACCTTCTTCTTGTGCATATCCCTTGTAAATAAGTCTTGCCTTATTCCTAGTGATCTCACCATTTTCATTTAAATTGTTCCTGAATTTCTATTTAGTACCAATTACATTTTTATCTTTTGGTCTAGGTACTAATGTCCATGTCTTATTCTTCTCAATCTGTTCAATTTCCTCATTCATAGCCTTTATCCATTCCTCATTTTCAAGTGCATTCCTAATATTCTCCAGTTCAAAATCACAAAATAAGCATGAGTTTGGTCTTAACTTACTTCGGGTCATTATGCCAGCTTTCTTCATCTCCAATGATTTGATTCTATGGATGGTGTCTTCTAACAAATCTTGCTAGAACTTGTTCTCTTCTTTGCTCATCATTCAGTTCAGGTTCATTTTCCTTCTCAGTAACTTCTTCCAGATTCTTAGTTTGCATTTGATGATTCTCGGTAGCATTTTCCCGATGCTCGATAGACTCAGCTTGTGGCTTTGGTAGGTATCCTAGATCTTCAACATAAGTAAACCTACCATAGTCTTCTGGTTCCTTCATGCTTTCTTCATCATTCTTTTCAGAAAACTCATCAACTTTTACATTTGCACTTTCTACCATTTTATTAGTAGCCTTGTTCAAACATTTATAAGATTTACTCTTAGTAGAATATCCCAAAAATATTCCTTCATCACCTTTAGAGTCAAATTTACCATTCATGTCATCTTTCAGAATATAACACCTACTACCAAAGATTCTAAAATAACTTACATTCAGTGTATATCCAAACCATAACTTGTAAGGTGTCTTGTTTGTGTCTTTCTTTAGTTGAACTCGGTTCAGGGTGTATACTGCAATGCTAACTACCTCTCTCCAGTACATTTGTGTAACATTTTTATCAATCATCAAAGTTTTGGCACAATCAACAATAGATCAGTTCCTCCTTTCAACAATTCCATTCTGCTGCGATGTTCTAGGTGTAGAAACTTGCCTTTTGATTCCATGCTCATTACAAAAATTAGTGAATTCATAAGAAACAAACTCACCTCCTCTATAAAACCTTAAGCATTTCAATTCTTTTCAGGTTTCTTTTCTAGCTTTAGCCTTATACCATTTAAACAGTTTGAATGCCTTAGATTTTTCTTTCAAGAACATTACTGTCATCAGCCTAGAATAGTCATCAAAAAATAAAATAAAGTATCTATCACCATAGTAGCTTTGAGTTATCATAGGACCACATAAGTCGGTGTGTACCAACTCCAAGATACCTTTAGATGAATAGTCCTTACTTTTAAAACTATATTTTGTCATGTTTCCTTTCTGACATTGTTGGCACATAACATGATCAAGTTTGGTTAGAATTGACAATTCTCTAACTTTTCTCTTTCTACTGATCTTAATCATGTTATGAAAGTTTACATGACATAACCTCTTATGCCATAACCAAGCATCTTCAATTTTCACCAGTAAACAAGAAGATTCAACATTGTCAAGATAAAATAAATTACCTTTTGATTATCCTCCAGTACTAACAAGCTTTCCATTTTCATCATAGATTTTCACTTTCTTTCTTTCAAATGCAACTTGGTGACCTAAGTTATTTAGTTGTTCTACACTAAAAAAATTGTAGTTAAGTCCTTTTACCCAGTATGCATTATCACATCTAATTCTATCATTCAATAAGATAGACCCTTTTCCTTTCACTAAACAAGGTGTGTCATTTCCCATATTCACTGATCCTCCATTATAATGCTCAAGATGTTCAAACTTATCTTCATCACCAGTCATGTGATGTGTACAACCACTATTAATGATCCAAGTATCATTCTTACTAACTTTAGAAATAAGTGTTTTTTCTACATACCTTTCCTCCTCTTCTGAATCATCTTTCGTTGCAACAAATACCACTTCAATTTCATCATCAGTGTTAGTGCCGGTGTCATCTTCATTTTCTCCAACAAGGTAACATGCCTTTTTGCCTTTATCTTTGTAGTCTCAGTTGTACTGTCAGTTTCCTCTGTTATTTCTTTTGCCAAACTTTCCATCACCAGATCGGTTTTTATCTTCCTCTTTTCTGTTAGGACATCTAGCAGCAATATGGCCAACCTCTTTACAATTAAAACAAGCTAAAGGTAACTTTCCCTTATACCTTCCTTTACCTTTTTTTAGTCTCCGGGCCATAAGTGCTTCAAGCTCATCTTCAATATTACTGTCACTTTCATTCTTTATATTATGCTTACTGCTAGATTTACCAATCTTAAGAGATAACATAAAAGCAGACTCAACACTTGGTACAACACTATTATCATAATTATTTAGCTCAAAAGTTGTTAACTTTCCAATCAAACTATCAAGAGTAAGAGTGCTATTAGGTGTAGATCTCATTTCATGAATAGTAGATATTCTGATTGCATAGATAGGCAACAAGGTTCTCAGTATCTTATTTACCATAGTATCTTAAGAAATAATACCTCCTCCTCCACGGATAGCATTGAATACCTCTTTGATTCAGTTAGAGTATTGTGTGATGTTCTCTCCTTCTTTCATCTTCATGTCATCAAATCTACCTCTCAAGCTTTCAGCTCTAGTTCTCATCACATTCACATCACCACCATAAACTAGAGAAAGTTTATCCCACATTTTCTTTGTTGTAGTGCAATCTTTGACATCTTCAAATTCAACATCAGATAGAGCAACAAAAATCTCTATCATAGTAATATTGTGTTCATGTCGGTCTCTCAACTGATCAAGGGTCAAAGGTCCAACATTCGGTTGTAAGTAGGCATTGTCAAGTAAATGTATAACAAATTCTCCGATTCCAGATATGTGAAGTCTCATTTGGCTTTTCCATGTGGTGAAGTTATCTTTGTTCAGATTCGATACTTCCCTCTTATACATCTTATGATCTTTCTGCTCAAGTCCTTAAAACTTTCTTCCAAGCAACCAATACCGATCTAATACCAATTGTTAGAATAACTGAGAGTGGGGGGGGGGGGGGGGGGTGAATCAGTTAAATCAGTTATCCCTCAGTCCCATACCCAAAGATGTACCTTACAAAACAATTTCAACAATTTATGCAACTCGGTAACATAAAATATCAATCTGTTTGTTCACTTTACCGAATACCAGTAATTATCCAAACTGTGATTACCGACTAAATCAAATATGCAGTATGTAAATTATGATAGAAAAATAATCATAATAAATAATACATAACATAATGATTTAACGTGGAAACCCTTCTAAGGGAAAAACCACATGGGACTTGTAACCCAAAATAATTCACTCTTCTGAAGTGAGCTTGGTGAAGAGCCAACCCTGTTAAAGGTTACAATGCAGATTGTTAAGTGTGACCTAGTTAGAGGATTGATCACTGACAATTAACTTTTGACCATCATTCACTATGGGGTCAACAAGATAACACTTTACATTCAATGAATGTCATAGGATAGTACAATAAGACTATTAAGTCCACTCGGTTAAGAGATTTTTTGAATCAATGGTTAAACTGATATAGTACTGATCTGATTCAAATACAACTCAATTGCAAATATTCAGATCTATGCTATGCTCATAAAATCCTCTGATCATTAATCAATTCACTTCCTCAATATTTCTCAACTTACTTCGCTCGGTAAATAGTTCTGTGACGCTCGGTAATGTCTACAACTTAGTTCTTTCAGTAACCAGTTTGATCAGACATGCATGAATAAAATCTTCATGTGAAATATCTGCAGTCTCCTTTCCGACATGTTTCAATAATGAAACTCATATCTCTTAAATAGACAAGTAAACCGTTTTCATATCAGCCATTAGATTTTGCCTCATAATCTCCATCGTCCATTTTTCTGCTTAAACCTTCCTTGACAAATGTGTCCATAACATGTTTCAATCTCATCCTTTAGATCATCTCTAAATTTTGTCAATCGTGGATCTCATAAATAACTTCATCATTAACCTCGAAATCATAACAATATCTAGCTCATCAATTTTAGTCGACTGTTCTTAGCATTTAATGTTTTCATCCACACTCGGTTAATATAGAAATGTGTCAGTGATAACTAAATCGGTTATTACTGTCACTCGGTATACACTGCACTGGCTCGGTGTATACATAAATCTTTAATTACCGATCACATTGACTTGTTCTATTCAAATCTCTTCTTCATAATAGATTAATGTAACATGCTCAAGTCGACAATATAAAGCCATAAACTCATCAATAAGTTACACAATATTTACCTTATCCTTATCTGTCATATCCATATTTTCCTTATGTAGATATCTCAGTTCTTCATCTTTTCTTCCTTCAACAGATGTTCAGATGTTTGTAACTATCATGATAAGTACTATCAAAACTAGTTGACATCAATGACAACTTACTGACTGATTTAATCATCTTACATATCACTTCAGTAGCTCGGTGATCACTAATCACTATTTCTTTAGTTCATCCAGATATTCAATCAGTTGTAGTTCATCACTCCTAACAAGGTGAATATCTTGACAGATCTGAGGTAAATCCCTTAACCGGGTCACACCTAATAGTGTGTTTTGTAATCTTTAGCTGGATTGGCTCTTAACTGGGCATACTTCAGAAGAGTATTTTTCTTAGTGGGTGACAATTTCCACAGTGGCTTTTCCCAAAGCTAGGTTTCCATGTTAAATATTGGTGTTACATGTTGTGAATGATTTGTGTGAATGATTTACTGATTATTATAGTTTATTTACTGTTGTTGGTAAATAGTGAACTGTGTTGTTACCGAGCCACTACCGAGTTAATAAGTGAAATTCTTTTAAGGTATTTGTGATCAAGGATTATTGATTCACCCCCCCTCTCCGTAATCCAACAAAAAGAGTTAAACTCATCCTTAAAATATAAAGTAGGTTTCAACAAGCTCTCTTTCCAAGTGAATTGGAGTCAAGTTGGGGTTCGAAAGGGAATATTCATCTTTCAAGTGCTTGCATGCGCTTGGAAATTAGAGTGTTAGTGATGTTTCCAATGGAGGATTTTATGTTTTGGAAGGAATTATTATCCTAAAAAAACTATAAATTGGAGCATGATGCTCATTGTAAAGGGTTAGAATGTTAGATATTCTTAATAAGCTTCTTAGATCTTAGAATTGTTTAGGAGTTAGACTTTGGAAAACTTTTGGAATCTGACTGATGGTCACTCTAGTTTAGTTTTCTTTGTATTCACATATTGACATAGTTGAATAAAATTTGAGAAGAACACAAATCAAACTTTCTAGTGTGATAAATCTACTAGATTCTTACCTTGGTCGAAGGAGAAATGTGTGTTATAATGTAATTTTATGTTTCTTCCAATTGTCTTCCTTGATATGATATAATGTTTAGTGTTTGTATTGTAAAATTTTATTTCCGTGTTTATTTGTTTTTGATTTGCACATGAAAATGGTAGTTAATGTTGATGACAAACATGTTTTATAAATATTTTACCTATGAGTCTAGCTTCCTTAATTTGTTAAATCACTGATTTGCATGATTAATGTATCAATATCCTAAATATAATTGATATTGATGGATTGAATGGATGTTAAGTGTTTGTCATCTTCTTGTATCTCCTTTTCTTTTTTACTTTCTCCTCTATTAGTTTAGATTTAGATTAACTTTTTAACCATCACATATAAACCAAAAGATCAAAACTAGCATGCCCCTTATATAGGTACAACTACGTCAACCACCATGTTACCTAGTGTTGTCATGTCCTAAAAAAAAAGCCTTAGAGTTATCAATCTATTGAGGTTAATCAATTTTTATGAGAGGTGGTATGCACATTCATATTCCACCCGCATGTTGGTGAGTGAGCCAAAACACTTGTTAATAGGTATCATATCTCCTAAACAAAAAATCTAAGTTTTAGGATAGAGGTGATGGTTTTCTTATTTTTAGTGGCCATGGACTAATAAATATATTAGCTACAAAGTCATCTTATACCACTACTAGATGTAATATTTTAAGTTTGTTCAAACACCCACAAAATGAGCATATTGTGATCTTTTATGTTGATTCACATACCTAGGAAATGAGTTATTGAACACTTCATTAACTTACATTATATCTTCTAAAAAATTAAATATGTCAAAATTACAACATCTATAATTCCAAGGCTACACAATAATACTGCCATTACAAAATAGTGGCAAAATCAACCAAGGTTTTACATTTTTTTTTGATCAGTAAAGGCCGAAGCCGTAGTTTTTATATTAAGTAGAAAGTAAAATATACAATATCTATCTACAGCTAAAACCATAATAGTGTTCGATCATGGAGTGTGAATAAATATAGAGTGCTAGTACTCTCTCCATGAAAGGAAAAGAGTCGTTCTCTGGTATAACAAAATTTCCTTAAATGTAAGTCTATTCATGCTTTCCCTGTTCAGCTAAAAGCTTCCCAAAAGCTCTTGATAATGGGAATGCTGTGTGTCCTTCCTATCAGCTTTTTAGATATTGACGAGGATGCCAACCGTTAGAAATTGATCTAATGTGTGTTCCACATGCTGCCATATTAGCCAACTCATCAGCTTTACCATTGCCTTTGCGGTAGATATGGTTAGCCGTTATTGATTCAAATTTGGAGATAATACTCAAAATCACCTCTAAAAAGGATTGAAGTTTCCAGTTAGTGATGGCTCCTGATCTAATTGCATTTATGATTATCGTTGAATCCCCTTCGATTTCCACTTTATTGAAGCCTAAAACCAAGGTTTTACATTAATATTATCCCTTAAGAATAAATCAACCTAAATTTACTATGTTTAGATATTAGGATATGGCACTAAGTATTGATTAGGGAATGTACCAAGCTTTAGATGTGATGTGTAGAAAATTGAAGTGAAGAATATGAGGAAGTCATGGAAAAGCACCACCTCCATTTAGTATCCATTAAAAGGATGTTTAGATTATTTGAGACTAAAATTTAATAGGGAAGAAAAAATGACCATTGTTATAGATAGTAGAAAAAAGTAAGAAAAATTATATCAGGGAAAGATTAGTATTTTTGACTTTCCTTCACAAAGAGTTTTCTTCATCTTCTATCAATTTTTATTTACCATTAGTATTGTTATCTTTATTAATAAAAATAATTATATATCTTTGAAGTTTTAAACATCCATTTATTTACCTTTAGTATTATCAACTTTACTTATTTTAGTGAGGTTCACCTCCTTCATGGCATACTGATGAAAAAGAGGGGCATTGCATGATGAAATATAATAATATGTCTTGTTCAAGAACTTTAAATTTAATTGTGCTTATGTTTTTTGAGTTATATTAATAATGAATAATTGGACCCAGATTGATATGCATGGAAAGTCATTGATATGACTCTAGATAGAAAATTATTCTATATGAAAAAAATAATGTTTCAGTTTCTATTGTGCATTGTTATGTGTTTTAAATTTTATTTATTGTCTTTTTTTATTGAGAAAAAGGGGTAAAAAGTTATTCAGATCAAAGAAAAGAGTACAAGGAAAAGATAACGTAAAAAAAGGCCCTATGCCTAACCAAGAACACCCTACAAACAATAGGAAGAGGTTCCAAACATAACCCAACTAGGAAAACAACTACACAACTCTGTCCTCCATAATTAATTTTTTCAAAGTCTTTTAGTACTTTGGACACAAGATGCCCCAATAATTCACACCCCATCTATCTAGGTTCTCAGGTGCCCATTTTTCCAGATAGTCTAGGAATCTATTCCATTCCCTAAGAATATGACAAAAAGTGATATGATCCAAAGAAAACATAGATCTTCAACGTATGCATTACCACCAAGGATAAATGCTAATTAGTTATATTCATGTGTTTCTCATTCAACATATCAATGAAAATGTGAGAATTAGATTCACAAATAATCCTCTTCCAACCATGAGAGCACCCTCCTTTTACAGTATGAAGAATAGATAGAGACTCCAAAATGTTATTATTGTTACTCAAAAATACAACATACAATACAATAAGCATAAGTAGGAAAAGGTTTCATTTGTTTGTCTAATTAACACTACCTTGCAGGTTTTGTTAGTTTACATGTCGTTATTGCATTCATTCTAGATGTCATTATTGTACTCTAAGTATTGATCAAGCATTAAAAAATTCAAAATTTATCAATGATCATTACATTGTGCATTCATACTGAATGTAGTATACAAATGTCCTTTCTTGTCTCACATTTCAATTCAATATTTATAGTACATTGCAGAATTGAAAAGAAAGATTGAAGTATGGAATAGGGGTCCCATGTATTGCCTTGTCTTGTCTTTGAGTCAGCTGGTTGTCTGCTAGGTCTCTGCATTTAGGTCTTTATTTGCATTCAGGTCTCCATTTGCATCTAATTCTTCTAGGTTTTCATCTGCATTGAAAGGAAAAAATGATTAGATCTTGATGGATCTAAGCAATACATGTGATCAAATAACATACTGTAGCAATCAAGTTTTCAATACTGCATCTGGAAAATTAAATGAAATAAGAAAATGTACACTGACACTCACTGCAAGGTAGTGTTAAAGGGACTTGTTTCATACATGAAACCTTTTACTACTAATGATCATTGTGGTGTATGTTGTCCTTTTTATTAACCAGGTATCCGAATTAAAGGGACTTAGTATGTTTCCAAACTGAGAAACCTTTTTCAGATAATGCATTTCATGCCATGATGTTATTTGAAAACTTAACAGATTATCTTGCAGATAACAACTAATTGGTGCTCATATTTAGTTATTTTCAAAAATGCAAATCAAGCTGGTTTCTCAAAGAAAGTTCAACAAAAAATGCCAATGATTGCCAACTTTCTAGTTTAAGATACAAAAGATGCTGCATAAATATTGGTACAAATATGTCCTTACTGTCATTTTTCAAATCATAAACATATTTGCTGCTGAATACAGAAGAGTGCTTGAAGTTGTAAAATCATGAAATGTTTACAGTTTGTTTTTATTGAGTGTCACGAACCCGTGTTCAAACCTCATTAGTTAAACATTCTGATGTTTTTGGATGTCACGAGCCTGTTCTTGAACTTCATTAACAGTAAATAAACATTCTCATCTTGTTGTACTTATCATATTAAAGTGAAGATTCAGTATCAATGTGAATTATTTACAGTGGACAAAGCTACAGAAGGCAAAGCTGAACATAAATGAAAAGCATGTATAAACTGGAACATAGTATGTGTAATAAGTAGAGAGTTCATCAATTCATCATGTTTATAGATGTTAATTATACTAGGTTTTATTCATGTCAACAAAAGAGAGTCAACAATTTGGGCGCTCTATGTTATCAACAGAATATGTTGAGGCGGATGCTTAAAGATGCAGTTGATAAGAATTCAAAGTTTCATCAATTGAGAAGTGTGTTGCTATGACAATTTCAGAAAATGACTACAAATTGCTTACTGGTATTTCAGTTATTAAGATGTGAAGGGATTATTTTCCTTTTAAGTAACTTCTGAACTTGTTTCTAAAATAGTAATAGTCATGGTTTCAAAAGAAGAATGAAATGACAACAGTAAAAAAATGACTGTTATTGTTTTAGCAAGTTTATATTTGTGCCAGTCATAAATATCATAAAGTGCTTCAAATGTATTTACAGCTGTTAGTGTAACTGTGGTGAACAAGTTTCGAGTTCACAAACTTTGGAACCCATATAGCAAAAAAGATCAACAATGTTTGACTGTTACTAATGATGTAATTGACATTATTAGTAACATTCAAAACCAAGATTGTCATCATTGGTCACAGTGAAAGCCATGGCTTATATTAATGATGAGCTCAAAGAAAGAAACAATGAATGGCAATGAAATAACAGACAAACAACAAAGAGTGCCATGGAGAAAGCAAGCTTGCAGTGGGACCAAGATCAAGTTGACACCAGTCACTCGATACCAATAGTAACTATTGGGTGAATGCTAGCCACGACTTATATCGACGATGAGCTCAAAGAACAAACAAAGAATATCAATGAAGGCAACGATATATCAAACCCACAAATGATGGTAAGTTATAAACCTAGCTCGCAACATAGTAACAGTCTTAGCATGATAACCTAGCTCGGGTTAGGATATTCACTGACTGGTGAACTCTCAGAATAGTATGAGCTTGATATGATACCCAACTCACGACATGGTGAGCTCGACATGGTAATAGTCGAAGAAGAACAGTGGAGCTCATGACAAGAAGAACAGTCACAACATGGCAAGAGATCAACAGTAAAGCATAAAAATGACATGCAAACTTTAGCAAGTTTGAGTTCATGAACACTTCAAACCTGCATGCACAATATAACTGAAGTAATAGATAGAGAATAATAAAAAAGCAACACTATTGCATGGAGCCATGAACAAGATGACCCATATGCTACCCAAGAACAATAGAGAAGCCGCGACATCAACACAAGAAAATGTTAGATAAATAGCAAGGAAACAGTCGAAAACAATGAAGCATGAGATGGGCTCGTGCTCAAACAACAAGATAACCTTTAGTTAAGCAGAGAAGGCAAAAAATGAACTATAACTTGTCAATTGTAACTATGAAAAGTAGTATAAAACAACAAGCAGTTAAACAAGCAGAAGGAGGTGCATGCGTTTCATTACAAAGAATCAATAGAGAGTTCCAATAACTTACCATTCATTGATGAAAAGATGGAGAAATGCCGAGTATATTATTAGATGAAGTCCCAACTCCAACAACAGTTGAAGACCATCATAGCAAAGCCGAACTCCTTCATAGTTTTGGAAAGCTTAGGGTTTCATTCTGAGTTTTCTCCGAGAAGACAAACACAATGCCAAAGAAAGAATGAACTAAATTTTGGAGTCCGTCAAGCAACAGATGCATTCAATGCATGGTAGTGCCAGCTATGGCCCTGGAAACTGAAACATGCCACCTTTTGTGCTTATCCCATCAGATGGATTGCAAGTGGATTGAGGGTCATGTCGACCTCTTCACTATTGCAATAATTTACACTTAGATTTTTATCTAGGTTATCAAATAAAAGTTAGGGTATAGGGATTAGTTTTTATTAATTTCTTGTTTAAATTTTGGTATGTTTTATTTGTAAAAGGATTCATTCCTTATATTTTTGGGCCAAAATTTAGGAAGAGATGCATGTTTTGGAGAACTCATTGTAATAGCATATTCTTAGGCACGTTTTTAGGCTAGGATAGAGGAGTTTGATTTTCGAATTGGAGGCTAGAGTTGATTATAAAATTGATTTTTGAGAATCAATTAAGGGTTGCAGATTTTGGAGAGGGCATTTTAGTGAACATATCATTCCTAGATGTTTCGAAGGCCATTTTTGTAATCATCTTGTTAGATTTTTGAAGAAATGAACCAGATGCTTTGAATTCCATTTTTGTGTACTTGTTTTCAATATCGAATCTTGTTTCATCTTTTCTAGCAAGTGTTAAAATTGGTTATTATCTGAAAGAAGTGAATGAAATTCTATTCCTTCTCAAGAAAATTAGCTACTCCTAGGCCTTGCATGAGAAATGTATGTTGTTGATTACTCAAGCTGTTTGTGGTAGAACCCTGATAACATGAGTTTATTAACCTATATGTTGAACAGAGAATCAGATTGTTAAAAGTATTCATTTGTAAGTTAGGATTGAAATTCATCTTTTTCGAGAAGTCTGAATTATTCATTGGTGTATCACCCTAATTTTTTTAGTTTAGTATTCTTTTCCTTTTTCCCAACAGTTACAAGATTAGGAAAGTGATATTCCATATTTTAAAGGAACTGGCCTAGAATCTCGAGATTCCTCTTCATTCATAGTCTACCCACAGCTAGGAGAGGTTTCCATTGTTGGGATAGAATTGTTGTTAGCCTTAATGCTTGATGTAAGGTAACAATTCTAAGCCTGAACAATTATAATGTTTCCCCTTATAAGTAGAGAAAAAAAAAACTTCCATCACTACTTTTACCAATACCATAAATTACCATATGTACAAGATTTCCCCTGGAAGAACTATCAATGTTAATTTTTAGCCTCTCTATGGATTTTTTGTTTGACTTTCCTTAATTTCCTCCTAACAGAAGATCCCATACCATTTATAACTAGATTTAAATTCTTTATTGCATCTAGATGACCAAGTCTACAGGTTCAGATAAATCACATTTTTCTAAATGGACCGCTGACAATATTTCTCCTCACAAGATCACCCTCCATTTCTAAATCTTGAAAGACCCTTCAATTCCTTTCTAACTGTAAATTCTAAATGATAAAATCATGCCAAGAACCTATGTAACCTGTTGAAAAGAGGTCTTAGCTGGAGGATGGTCCAAACTTTCCAAGAATTCTAATAAAATGGTGGCATGGATACAAGCATGATTCTACACTCCCCAAAACATATGTCTAATCTCCCTATAGTAAGGGCACTGGAATAAGAGATAAGAAATATATTCTCCACTACTTTTATAGAGGAAACAAATAGAAGGGGCCTAAGAGCTTCTCTTTTGCAAATTATCCCAAGTGAAGTACTTACTTTGGACAACCAACCATAGAAAAAAGTTTCATCTAGGACAAGAGAAAATATACCAAACCTTCTTCCACCAAGGTACACTGCCTCAACTTCTCAACTGATTATCCAACTACCTATAAGAAGAGGCAATAGAAATTTTTCCCTTTGGATCCAGACCCCAAGTCAAACCATCCCTTCCCTTAAGAGAACTCCAAAGTCTACCAACTAAAATCCTAGCTATCTCTTGATAATTCTCTTTAGTACCACCTAATGGCCAATCCCAAGGATACTTCCAGCAAGTTACCTCCAATTGACCCTTGAGCTTAGTATTGTTAAAATACACCACCCTACTCTAACCAGCTTTGACCCAACTATTGTAAGGGGTTGAAGGTGTGGAAATTGATAAATAATCATGGAATGACCTTCTCAAAGGATCATATAAAAAATGAACATTATCTCCCTTACAAAAATCCAAGAAAGACCCTCCTTGATGATTTTTTCCCCTCTTTTTTGAGTATCCCAAATTATGGAGCCCTTTCCCACCAAACCATAGAAAGTTACACCAACACTGTCAACTCCCATGAGGTACTTATGATGATCTGGATGATATATATAGAAGATAAAATCAATATGGAATGTGTGTGAATTATGAAAGAAAGGAATGTGAGATACCCATGTGGGATGAGAGTATTGGTGTACAATTCTCAAATGGGTTCTTAAGGCAGTGTGCCAAGAGTAGCTATATCAAGGAAGAATTATAGAAGCGGTTTGTTAAAGGTTTATACATTTTAATTCTTTTCATGTATCCTATGTTGCAATAGTGAGTCCCTTTCATAGGTTTCCCTTTGTGATCTTTCTCAGAGATAGTGAGTCTTTGCAGCGAGCCATTTGTTTCTTGGACTGAGATAGCGAATCTTGCCTACAAGTCTAACAGTTAGCCTCATTTTATTACTTTTCATATATTTTGAGATATTCTCATTGTGGTTTTTCCCTCATCAGGTTTTCCACAAAAAATCACATTTTTTTTTCTTATGCATTGGTGTTGATTGCTTTATCTTTCATTTTTGTTGATTAAAGTTATATTTTTTGGAATTAAACTAAAAAGGTTAAATGTAGTGCCTCGCCCCTAGTCTAATTTTATAAATGTTATGATTATTTTAGGATGATAGATTATACGTTAGGAAATCATTAATGCTTATGATTTTACTGACCCAATACTTGCATGTGTATGGTTGATGTGTTTGTTTTATATTTCTGTTTGAAGTGCCTGATGTGGTTGAGGGAGGGAGTCATAGTTACTTGCTTGCGAGATCCACATGATCGGCCTATCCCTACCATTATCTGTTGTATATTTATATATGTATGTACATGCGGGTTTCATATGCAGGTACCAGGCATCGAATTTCCTGAATTGTCAAGATGAGCGTGCCCTATCACAATATCTCAAATGGTAAGAGAGGGGAGATAACATGGGTCCAAATCCTAACCTAAGCCATATTATTGTCCTGAAATAGTGGACAAGATTTTGTTATTCCTACCCTTTCTAAACTGATGTAGTTGATGTGAGTTTATAACCCTGTTCTTGCATATGAATGTGGGTCCTTAGGTCCTTGTGATGCTTTCGATTTTGGTGCTTGGCATGTTTTCTATATTTAGATTATTTAATTTGATTAAATAGTGCAATTTTAATAAATTGGATCTTTGCTATTTTTAGCCATGAGAGATTATTTAATTAATTGGAAATTAATTAAATGCAATTGTTAAGTGTGGTTGAAATATTTAATTAATAAGGATTAATTACATATCTTCACCTTAGAATTATTTAATTGCAAATTTAACTTATTTTCAATTGTAATGTACTTGTTAATTTGAGATCTAATTGAGCATGTGGAAATTACTTTAGATTAAATGTTTTATTTTTATTTGAATGCATTAAGTTGCACAATCGATATTGTTTAAATTAAATTAATGGTATTAGTTAATTTTGGGTTAAAGTGTTTTCAACAAAAGCAAATTGAAAATAGACTTGAGTTCAACTGAAATTGAACTGCAAATCAAAGTCTAAATTCATGCAAGCTTTTGGAGAGTGGAGTTTTCAAACCCTAGCATGTGGAATGAGAATTCCCACATGTAGGAGTTTTGGCCATATTTTGGAGGACACGGGTTTTGGAGGAAAATTGAGTAGGCAGGTTGAAAGATGTTGGTAGAGAACTCAACTTTGGGAAAGCTTGGAGGTTTTGGGATTTTGGCTTCAGATCTGGTCTTCGTTCGAATGTTTTCTTCGGTGTTTGAGGTAGGATCTGAATTTCCTTATGATTATGATGTTTTGAGATTTTTGAAAAGACTATTCTCTTCACGTCTATTTTTAGTTGCCTGTTTGGATCTCTAATCTATTTTGTGTATAATTCTCTCTCCCTCTGCATATTTTGAAATTGTTTGTATGAGGAACTTGAAGCGTATTTTCATTACTCTCAAAATTCTAGAATAGGTTTTGTTGAGGTTTGAGTTTTGTGAAATTCTGGTTAAATTATTGATTATTAGGGTTTTCAATCCCTTAAAGGTATTATATTAAATTAAAATTAAGTGGAGAAATATCTTGTTGTATAAGTAAATTTTGTTGGAAGTCTAGGAAATTCTGTTTTAAAAATATATAAATATATATAGATTTATTATTTATATAATAATATATTTACATATATAAATATATATTTGTTTTGCTGGCTTTTTTGTTTAAAAATAAATTGAAGATGAATTTAATAAGCAAAATTAAATTCATTAAGTTTTTTATATAAAATGAAATAAATGAAAAAAAAATATAAAATAAATAAATAAATAAAATAATAATTTGTTTTGGGAGGTGGGGATAGGCCCCCCACTGGCTGCACAACACCCAAGGTACTGTGTGCAACCCCCTCCATGAGGACTGTCACGACAACCCCGAGGGCTCTGCCGTGCGCAACACCCCACACGGGACTGCTACGGCAGTACCGAAGGGGTACGCTGACAGTGTGGTGAGGGGACAGTGGGCCCCCCCACACCAGTCTTTATTTTTTATATGTTTTTTTATATATATTAAAATTTTAATATTTATTTTAATTTTTGTAATTGATAATTAAATGTTAAATGTTTAATTTAAATTTTTAAGATTTGTTTTCTTTCTTTTTTTAAATTAATTATAGTTTAATTATTTATTAAAAGATTTATGTTTATTTTTGTGTAGTAAGGAATCTCTGAATTAAATTTGGTATTTGATAATTGCTTGTCTTTATTAAATTAATTAATTTATTAAATTAGTTAATTTAATATTTCTTAATAGTTTTCTTTCATTAAATTAATTTATTTGTTAAATTAGTTCAATTTAGTATCAGTTTAATTCATTAAAGGATATTTTTGAATTAATTTGAGTAAAATTTATGTTAGGATGTAAATTTAAAATATGTTAATTATCTTTATGAATATCATTTTGGAAGTTATAGTAAAAATGTTTTCTTTATAAACTTTGGGTTTAATTTGTTTATTAGACCATTGATGTATATATAAGTTTTTTTGTTATGGATAGTTAGCTTTTATTTTATATTTGATTATGAAATATAAATTGAGTAATATAGTTTATTTACAATATTACACAACTAATTTCTTTGTATAGAGTTGTTAGATATTAGTGATTTTTGTATAATTTCTCTTTCAAAGTGTATTTTAAGGGTTTATTTTATACTAAGGAGATAATTTTGTGCAAATTACAACATGAGTGTTTAGCCATGCAAGTTGATGTTATCTGATTGTTTGGTGTAGTTAAGTTTTCTTCTTGATGATGTCATTTTGATTTAAATCAAATGTGCATGTTATTAGTCTTTTTACTTAAATTTTATGTGAGTCATTTATTACCCCTTTAAGGTAGTTTTGAGGGGATATAATGTCAGCTAGTGGGAATGTAAATCCAGAGGTGGGTTTTAGATGTTATATTGTTCATGGTTGTTTGTTTGGTGAACTATGTTGTATTCGATTGGTTTAACCCAACCTTATGTGATCTTTTCTCTATGATTCTCTTCTGTGGTATCTTATGGTTATGTGAAATTCTTTGAGAGAGTGGATATGACATTTTGGTTTGAGGACCAGAGTGTGTCCCATATATCTTTTATGAGACTTTTTTGATTGTTGGTGACTTGTGAGCCTAGGGGAAGTTAAGTAGGTGCATCTTAGGGGAGTGGCGTACAATAGGGGTCCGAGACCCAAAGTGGTCAGTACCAGGGTAACCTATTGTAAGTTTGTTAATAAGTGATAACATACTAATTAAAATTTGGAGAGTTCATTAAAAAGATAATTTAGAGATTATGCCTCACCTATGCCTTGAGCACTTGTTTAGGCTAAGGATGGGAATGAGATGATACCTAGAGAGTAGGTATGATTAGAATTCCTCTTTTTCAAGAGAGGGTATTCTAGTTCTGCGTGGGTCGTATTGAGGGTTTGTGGCCTAGAGTGGCCAGTCCAGGGTAACTCAATACTTGAGGGTCCAGGTTCCAGTGTGACCAGTCTGGGGTAACTCAAGTAGATGTCCATGTGATGACACTCCCATAGTTGTAGCTTAACTCTCCTCCATAGTTTTCTGCATTTTCCTCTGGTGGTGGTGTATCTTTGTTACTTCATTATTACCTTGTGGTCTATTTGTATTTGTTCGATATTCTAGTGTTTGGTGTTTTGGTAAGTGTTGGTATTTTGATGTTTATTATATTCTCTTTATCATTAGTGGTGGTACCTTTTGAGATAGAAAGCCTCCAAGACCCTTTGCTTAGTTGTTTTGTTTGAGTGTGTTATCCGAGTGGGATCTGTTGTTATCTCCTCAGCACGGTGGGAGTGGACCATTTAGGTTCATGAGGTCGGGTGGTAGTGATTCTTTTACCATTTGAGATTTTGATGTTTGTGTACTAGTGCTGGATGATCCTGTAGCAGTTGTTCCTTCTTGATCTTCTTTTATGGAGTTGTTTTCTTATCTTCTTCTTCTTTTTCTTCTATGTGAACTTGTATCATTGTATCATTTGTTCAAAGATATCATGTTGTACTTTATTTTAGATTATTGTATTACATACCCTGTGACATGTGCAGTGGATGTAGGTTATTATGGATATCTTATGGTACCAGTTGTATCTATGTTACCTTATATTTGATGTGCATTTATCTTTCATTTGTTTATATGAGTTTTGTAATTATATCTTATCTAAATTAATTAATTAATATTTACATAATCTTCATCGAGGAACCCTTGAGAGTTGTAACCTTTGTGAGTTGTTTATTTCATTTTATTGCTTCCGCATTGCTAAAATTTGATGTTGTTGTTTGTTAATGATGCAGGAGCATCCTAGGATTCTTGGAAATCCTATATCAACCAAAAATATGTTTTTCTTTGAAGGTAGATTGTTGGTTTTGATCTTGGTTTGGTGGAGTTCTTGCTCAGTTTGGGAGACTGGTTGCTTGGTTCAGTGTTTACTGGGGTGCTCAGTCTCTAAAGAATGCTCAGTGACTGAAGGTGTCAATTCACTGGTGCTCAGCAATAACTGTGTTTCTCGGTCATGCTTGGCATGGTCGGTCAACTGGTGCTCAGTTATTTCTTCTGTTGCTCAGTGTTCTTGCTTACCGACTGGATTGTTTTGTTAGATCGGCTTGGCCGAATGGTGCATTTAATTTGGGTCGCACTCCTCATGTTATGGATTGACCATTAGACGTGTGGGGACCTAGATCTGGCATGCTGCTACTTTCTTCTATATGGATCTGATGACCGTTTGGGGCCATCTTTGAGAGTTTATTTATTTTGTAAGGCTATGTGAGAGCCGACTGATGTTTTACCATTTAATATTTATTTTTAAGGGTTAATTGTTTCATCAGCCGACTTGTGGCTGGGAATCAGTATTTATAGGATGCTTGGGTAGATGTTTAGGGCATCAGGTTGTTGGAAGGAAGGTTAGTAGCTTGTGAGCTTAGGAGCAGGAAGATTGCTTGGAAGTTTGAGTACAAGTTTAGATCTTTCCTGGGTGCCTACCAGTGTACTACCTATTGCAGACCTGGACTAGCTGGATGATGATGTTGGGGAAAAGATTTGGATCCTGTGAGATCTTGTAGATTGTTACCTGCTTTGTATTTGGCCGTAACTGGGAAGGCCTTATAGCCTGACACATTGCATGGAATCAGTGTTTTATGAATAAAGACTTCTATTTCATTTCAAATCTGTTGTTTTTATTGTGTATTTATGCTGCATAATGGTTTGGCTGCAAGGTCGGTCAGTCCTTAATTGGGTTTACCAAATAATAGATTATTGGTGACAAGAATGAATGAGTGTTAACTAGGAGAATATTTAAAAAGGAAAAATAACAAGTGAATCTTCGTATTTTGTCAAAGATAGAACCCAAAACCTTTTTTGATGCTAGTGAAGATGAAGGATGGATGCAAGCAGTGGAAGAAGAGTTGAATCAGATTCAAAAGAATCTACAAGCAATGGAAGAAGAGTTGAATTATATTGAGAAGAATCGAACATGGGAATTGGTCCCTAGAGTTGTAGACAAGAAATTCATTGGAATGAAATGGGTCTTTTAGAACAAGCTAAATGGAGGAGAAGTAAAAAGGAACAAGGAAAGGTTGGTCTGCAAAGGTTATTCACAAATTGAAGGGATTGAATTTGATGGAACATTTTCTTTGGCAGTTAGAACTAATGCAATTAGGATGTTTATTTCCTTTTCTACTCACAAAAACTTCAAATTTTATCAAATGGATGTCAAATCAACCTTATTAAATGATGATCTAGAAGAAGAGGTCAATATTGAGAAACTTAATGGGTTTTAAGTATTAGACGATATGGACATGGTTTGTAGACTTAAATGACCTTGTATGGTCTTAAACAATCCCTAAAGCCTAATATGTACAAGATTGGATAAATAATTAATTCAACAATGTTTCAACAAAGGTACCATAGATAATGATATTTACATTAAATTTGAGGAAGAAAAATTCTTGATAGTTGTTTTGTATGTTGATGACATCATCTTTGGTGGAGATGATGATGTGTGCAAGAGTTTTACATAGGAGATGCAAAAAGTATTTAAGATGTCTATGATCAGTGAATTGTTTGTCTTCGCTAAACTCAATTTTTATTAGCTAGATTATGGTAAATTTATTTTGTAGGCTAAGTATGCTAAGGAAATGTTGAAATTTTTTGGTATGGAGGATTGAAAACTGGTGAAAACTCACATGGATTCTGATTGAAACTTAAGAAAAGATGGTAAGAATCTTCAAGTTGATCAAACTCTATATAGGTATATTATTGGAGGGCTAATATATTTGACTACTTGTAGATTTGATATAATGCATGCAATGTGTTTAGTTCTCAGATATCAAGCCAATCCTAAGAAATCTCATGAGAATATTGTCAAAAGAATATTTAGATATTTGAAGGGGACTTTAGATTATGGTCCATGGCATATAAAGAGTGTTGAATTCTCTTTAAATTCCTACACTGATGCTAATTGGGGTGGTTGTGTGGATGATAGGAGAAATATCAATTGAAGTGCATTATTCATGGGAGACAAATTTTCTTTGTTTAGTAAGAAGCATGACTCAATGTCCTTATCCACAACATAAGATGGATACATTGTTGCAGCTTCTTCTTGCACTCAAGTAGTATGGATGAAACAAACATTGAAGGATATCAAGGTGGTATATGATGATCCCATCGCTATTATGTGTGACAATAAAAAGGCAATAAATATTTCCAATAATCTAGTGATGCATTCCATGACCAAGCATATTTCTATCAGATATTACATTCTGAGAGGAGAAGATTACATAAAATGAAGTCAAATCAGAGTATGTTCTTACAAAGGATCAAATTAAAAATATCTTCACAAAGAAATTTTGAAAGGATATATTTGAGTATCTCATGGAGAAGCTATGGTTTATTTTCCATCCTAACTACATGCATAAGATAATGAAACTATCTAGGGGGAGAAGTTAAAGGTATATCTTTTATCTCATTCATGGACAAACATAGTCTACTCCTCAAGGGGATTAGATGGTCTATTTGTTGTTACTAACGGAAGAAATAAATATGAAAGATGAGAAAGGGGGAGTTCCTTGATGTCAAAAGGGGGGATTATGTAACAAGAGTTAGATGATTGTGAGTATTTCTATTTATAACAAATGGGGATATTATTGGCACTTGGTGGTGACCCCTCTACTATTCACCCTAGTTGTCCTTTCTTTGATTATTGTCTATCTCTCAATTCTACGAAGTGTGTAGCTATTCATCATGAAATAGTGGCTCATGTATGGTGAAAATGTGACCACACTTCTATGAATCATTACATGCAAGGGAACTCAAGAATGAGGCCTCACAAATCGATCCATAGCTCCCTAGGCATGGAGTGCAAGGGTTTTTAAGAATGCTCTCAGCTAGAGCTATTTAGCCTATAACCTTGCTAGTAAACCATGCAATGGGAGATTCAATGAAGACAAGGGCAAGAATGCCAATATCCTCAAGAATCAAGAATGAAAATGCAATGCAAGCTAGATTAAGAATGGAAATGCAAGCTAAACTATGGAAATGAAAGATGCAAGTATTACAAAGCCTCCTAGTTAAACTAGATGAATTAATCTAAAGCATAAAGGAAATCTAAGCTAAGAATGCCATGAAAATGAAGCTACTATGCAAGAAATGAAATCTAACTATGAAGCAAGAAAGCCATGATGATGTAAGAATGAAGACAAGAAGATAGAGTGTTGATGAAGATCCAAGATGAATGCCAACAATGCTCCAAATCTTCAAACCCTAGATGCAAGAATGTCTCTAAAAGCTCCAAGATGACCTAGAAAACCTGTAGCATAACAATAGCATAAAAATTTGGGGATCTAGAATGAAGAAGAGAGCTCTTCTTTTATAGGAAATGAGGAGAAATGGACCATGGAGATTAAGAGGCAAAAGATTTAATCAACGGTGGAGAAAAAAAGAAGCTTGATCCTTGTGCAGAAATATCCTCCAATAGGAAAATAAGAGTTGACTTTTGTGTCCATATGAGACAAAAAGTACTTTTCTCTTTTTATAAAATAAGAATAATGCTTTATTTGTGCAACTTAGGATAATCGGAAAAGTGGGGGCTTTTTATTTATTAAAAGGGGAGGAAATATTCCTTTTA
Organism: Chamaecyparis obtusa; assembly: GCA_027943335.1. Taxonomy (NCBI): domain Eukaryota; kingdom Viridiplantae; phylum Streptophyta; class Pinopsida; order Cupressales; family Cupressaceae; genus Chamaecyparis; species Chamaecyparis obtusa. The sequence continues at coordinate 31,301 of BSBK01008561.1, read as the reverse complement.
ATAAATAAAGACTTAGGATAAGATGGTTAGCCCATAGAAAATAATCGAATAAATGATAGAGCTAGGATTTGATCAAGAATAAGCAATTAATGATTTAGCAAAAGGGGCTAATAGTCTAGATGACCATTTTTAGGTGTATACATTTGCCCCTCTTTGACTAATGTGTGATCGATTTGGGAACACATGTAGTCAAAGAATGAAGTTGAAATGTGAGATCGATTTGGGATCACAAAATAACTCAGATCAGCCAAGAAAGCAAGCAGATAGCCAAGAAGGCAAGCAAATAGCGATCTGACTCCAAAGAATGAAGTGCAGAGAGATAGCAAATCCTGCATGGTCAGCCTGGTAGCGACAGTACTGAACACTTAGGAAAGAGATAACCAATAAGATATGATGTGTCTGCCCCCTCGGGATCAAAAGAGAAATCCGGGTAGAGGGAATGCAGAAGCAAGAGAGACATGATCAAATCACTAGAAATCATAATCAAAGCTGAAGAGAATAGAACAACCATAAAGTAGTGAAGGTATGCCCCACACATGGGACACGGGGCACGAACCAAGTGGTCCCTCAACCCGAAAACACCATGGAGGGGAAGAATTTGAACTTGAGATTTGAAAGTGAATGAAAGACTAGAATTTGAAAGAGATGGGGATGAAGAGGTGAAGAATGCCCCAGCGAAGATCGAAGGATCAGGCCTCAAAAGGTTAGCCAACTGCATGGAAGAAGAAGAAAGATGATTTGGGTGATCAAGGTGAACTCGGATTTCGGTTTCGATCCCGAAATGAAAGGAAAATGATGTGATATGAAAGACAAGAAGCAAAAGACATGATCAAGAAGAAGTGAAAGGTGAGCGCAGTTGATTAACAAATCCATGAAAGATGAAAGGAAAGCTCTCTCCATATGCAAGATGCAAAACTAACTAACATGAACCTAAGAAATGCAAGCTACATGAAAAGTGGTTTACTTGCAAGGTTACAAAGCCAATAGACATCTAATATTCATCATCGAGCGTTATTGGTAGCGTCGCAAGATCATACAATACACACTAGCATAACTATGTGAATATGAATATGATCTTTATCAGATAGGAATGTGGAAATCTCACCTAGGCATCAAAGACATGTAGGTCAAGATGACTAGCACAGTGAGATTACCTAAGTTTAATATAGCAAGATTATACTCGCATCGAGACACAAGGAAAGTCAAGATGGCTACAAGTATGTACTTGCACAAAAACAGTCAAGGATAATACCCTGTCAATCCACAGTGTCAAGTAAGACTAGCATAAATGCTCATGACAGTGAGGACCAACAAAATATACCCACAAGCAGAAAAAGAAATAAAACATGTTCTCATACCCTCAGTCTTCTAGCTATGCATCATCGAAAACAATCATAGGGGGAGAACACTCAGCAAAGAAATCATCATAGACAGCACACAAAGAAATAAATTCAAACAAATCTCAGCAAGTCAAGTGCGTGTGTGTAGGTCATAGAGTCAAACTTTGAGTATCGCATCTGCCAGTGAGAAATATTGCATCATCTAGACTGTGGGTAGGATATCTGATAAGTGTTAAGAAACACTCGACGCAAGGGGAAGTGTTGAAAAACACAGTTGGGGTGGTGTTGAAAAACACCATTGGAACCAAGTTGCCCAAGAAACCCAGATGCACAAAGAGACCCAAGATAAGCTTAAAGCAACATATGCCCCCTAGACTAAGACAAGAGTCAATTCCAGGCTAGGAGAGGCAAAGCGAGAAGTGGAGCGAAAGAGCACCACGCAAGACTGATAGACATAGGTGCAGAGGGTCTCAAGTAGCGCCTGTTTTCAGGTTTTCACCACTTGATAGATTTTTTCAGGACTTTTTTATAATTTTTTTGTATTTTTGCTACCAAGGCGCCTGTTTCCAGGTTTTCACCAAGGCACTTTTTCTATTTTTTTTTATAATTTTTATAATTTTTTGATTTTTTTGGTGAGACATCAAAGCGCCTATTGCTAGGTTTTCACTAGGATGCTCATTTTTTCAGTACTTTATATGCTTTTTAGGTTTTTTTCAGCATCATATATGAATTTTTTTGGAGTTTTTTCAGGATCATAAAATATGTACAAAGGATGCCCCAGACAGAAATGGGCATCAAGAATCTTCTTCCTCTGATGTAGAGAACTGATAGGCCCCAGGCCCAAATGCTGCATCTGTGACAATGGGAGGTCTCAACCAGTTTGACCAATAATAACCAGCCCTGAGCAATGTCTGAGCTAGCGGAGGATCATTAGAATGTGATCCACATATACCATCGTGGATTTTAGCTAGCACTTTTTCTGACTCCTCTATTTCTAGACACTTAAGGAGAGTTCCGTCTAGACCCTTCCTATACAAGTCACCAGAGACAAAGGCAAAGTGTAAGGGATGGCGGAAAGAATGGCATGGAGGAGTATGAGGTGGAAGACATGGAAAGATGGTAGGATTGTAAGATTTGTGAGCAGGATAGCGTAATTCATCCACCAGGAACTTGAAGCGAGATTTATGCTTTTTCATTTGTAAGATGGATGTTGAAGTAACCAAGGCATTACCAACTTTGTTCTTAGCTCTAGGAATGGGCTGAAGTATAACAGTTATGAGATCATGCTTGAAGTAATGCACCATTTGTTTGTAGAGAATCAGCTTCTCATCTTTTATTTTGGAGTCATTATTTTTGAGCAAATTTTTATCTTTACTTTTCTTAGGTTTGGATACCACCACAATGTGGTTTTCACCACCTGACCATTGCTCTTTTCTTTTGACTTGATGACTGTGATGCTGGATTTCTGATTCAATCTTTTTTGTTGCTAGTTCGCTGGTGGAAGAAGTAACAGGTGTTGATGCGAGATGAAATGGAGTGACTGGTTCAATAGCATTTATGCGAGGGATGTCATCTCTGGTGACAAGAGAGGTTGAGCCTATAGGGTAGGCTCCAAAAGTAGCTAGATCTAGAGTTGTCATAGAAGGACCAACATAGTCTACTAAGGCAATACGGGGAACAAACTCATCAGACCCCATACAAGACTCATCAACTATGTCGGGTGGGTTACAAGAGGTATGAACCACATCAACATCCATATCTATCATGGGGGGATCTTCTGGAAGAGGCTTAAGATGCCGAGAAGTAGAGATACTCATGTCATTATGTGAGAGATCACCTCTTTGTAGCAGTCGTGCAATGTTGCGACGTTGTCTATCATAGTGCAATGATTCTTTAGGCACATAGGCTCTAGACATAGAGGCCTCAGCCATATCATCAGCAGATATACATTCTTCTCCCCAAAGGAGTGAAGTAGAAGGAAGATCATCTCCCATTTGAGCCATAGTGTGTAGCGGTGACTCATCTGTATCTGTGTCTGAATTACTAAGCATGGGAGTATTTCGAGAATCCTCTCTATAGATCCACTCTTGAATAGCTTGTTCTTCTCTTTCTGCTTCTAAAGGAACGGATGAAGGAACAAAAGTATCAAAGATCACCATAGCAGAAGTGGAAGGTTATATCTGATCAGAAGGTCTCCCATATGACCTAGGAGAAATAGGTATAGAAGCAAAGGAACCCAGTTTATATTCACCCATACCAAGGCTCATCATCTTAAGTGATTTCTCAGCAGCAGCTAGAGATGTACTAGGATCAACAAAAGGTTCATTATGAGGAACAAATTTTTCAGTAGCAGCAAGAGCATTGATAGCAATAGTATGGTCTCCAGGAATCACAACCTCAGTGCCATTGTATGGAAATTTGACGCACTGATGATAAGTGGAAGGAATAGCCTGCATGTCATGGATCCAAGGACGACCCAAAAGAATGTTATATGCGAGTGGGATGTCCAACACTTGGAAGCTAATATCTTTCGTGATAGGGCCCACTCGGATAGGCAGCATGACAAGACCTTTGGAAGATCTTTCCACTTCATCATAAGCTTTTATAGTAATCTTCTTCTTGGAATCCACAGCCAATTCTGACAAACCCAATTGTTGTATGACATTGAAAGAAACAATATTTAACCCTGCACCATTGTCTATCAGGACTTGGCAGACTCGGGTATTGTAGACTAGAACTTCAATGTGTAAAGCTAAATTATGAGGGTGAGCAATAGATATGTCATCTTCTGCAGAAAAGGAGAGAGATAGCGGAGATGAAATGTGGTTGACCATAGCCTGAAATTGATCTGGATCAATGTCATTGGGAACACATGTTGTACGTAGAGCTTTATCAAGAATCTCTCTATGCGAAGGGGATAACCGAAGAAACTCAAGGATAGATATCTATGCTGGTGTCTTTTGTAAATGTTGGACAAGATCATAGCTAGGGGTGGCTGAAGGAGCCACTTGTTTGGAAGGCAAAGCTTGCTTGGGATCTTGCGCAGTTTTAAGGACAATCTTGGCTTGCCCCCTAGTAACAGCATTCAGTGTCTCACTTTGGGAAGATGAACTACCACGTGTTTGCAAGACTAACTTTGGCTTACCATGATTGGCTTTATTATCATCTTGAGACCCCATCATTAGAACGCTCTCAACGGGCTCTACCATGTTAATCACAGGTGCATTAGAAGGATATGTATAATTGATCTTTGCATCATGATTCTTCTTATGTGTTTGAGAGGTTTCCCCCTTATCATGCTTAGGTAGAGGATCTTTGAAAGCTGTGTGATCAGAATTTTTAGTTAAGCCATCAGTGGAGATTGTGTCGTTCTCAATAAGATCTTGAATATCATCCTTAAGCCTAAAACAATTGTCTGTTGGATGTCCCTTGTTTCTGTGATAATGGCAGTAATGATCCTCTCTCCACCAATCAGGCTTATTTATCGGATCCCAGTTACCAGGTTTATCAGGAAGCATAAGATATCCATTGTCAACCAAAGTCTTAAGGATCACATCGTAAGGTTCTGCCAACTTGGTATAGACTCGCTTTTGAAATGACTTCTTAGGCTTATCTGCATATTGAGGTTTAGGAGCACTGTGAGCGTTGGCAGCTTCTTGTTGTTTTGCTGCATAGATAGCATTGGAAAGATTGAAAGCAGGCTCTTTAACTTTAGGAGTGTCAACAACCCCATCATTAACAACATACTTGTTCTTATTCCAAGGTTTGTTCTTGTCTTTGCCATTGCCTTTAACATCTTTATTAATAACAATATCCCCTTTTCTTATAGCTACATCCTCAATTCGATATGCACTTTCAACCATGTCATTGAAAGAGGAGAACAATTGTTTCCTTAGATCATAATACAGCTCAGGCACAAGTGTGTTGACGAAAATGTCAATCTTTTCTCTTTCGGGTAGCTGACGAGGATATCGAGAATACAATGACCTCCAACGTTGTAAGTAAGTTGCAAATGGCTCACCTTGATATTGTCTTAGATTACCGAGATCTATCACAGTGATAGGTTGTTGGATGTTGTAAGAATAATGTTGTGTGAAGCGCATAGCCAACTCATCAAAAGTCTTCAAAGGAGGTGTCAACTTTGCAAACCATTCTAAAGCTTGTCCTCTTAAGCTTCGAGGGAATAATCGTAGAAGATATGTGTCTTCATGAAGAAAGTCCATACTAAGAGCATAAAAGTGACGTACATGATCATGGGGATCACCATTTCCATCATACTTGTCATATTTGGGAACCTTAATATCCCTAGGAAATGGGACCATGTATAGATTTTTATCAAAAGGAAGAGCACAAATTGATTCTACAAAAGAGACCTTTGGAGGCTCTCTTTCTATTGCCATTTGGGTAAGGCGTTGATTTGTCCGACGCAGTTCTTCCTGAAGGACTTCCAATTCAGTTGGTACTCTTTGTTGGACAATTTGTCTGACATCATAGCCAGGAGGAAGCTTGTATCCTCTAGAAGTCATATATTGAAAATATTGATCGCCATTACGCTCTAAAAGCTTATGCATCATTCATTGGAAATCCACATCTTGTTCACATCTCATAAGATCCTCACTAGAAATCTCATCATTAGCCTCTGCCTCATGTTGAGAGGGAGGAGGTCTAGGTGGTGAAGAAGGCATAGCAAAAGTTGGCCTTGGAGGAGATCTTGGTGGCGTGTTGTTGTCATTGTTGCCATTGTTAAAAAGAGGTCTATGCTCATGATTACTAGTCTCAGGTTGCTCATGAAATGTCCCTCTATAAGCCATGCGCATAGTAGCATCCATCCTTTTTTGATTGTGTTCTTTGTCTAAGCGCGCTTGAGTATCCTTACGCTCAAAGTGTTCTTGCAAGCGTTGAAACTTTTCTTGTTCAGTCAAAGTGAGTGAGACACTGTCTGCGTTTTTGGGGGTCTTGAATGCGGAAAAGAGGAAACCTCCTTTATACCACGGTGTAGCCTTAGAATTCTCAGATTGGTTAGAACTAGAACTGTTGTTGCTAATGGGTACTTTTGAATGTCTAGTTGGAGAAGGTAACTGTGTATAATTGAACGGAGGATGACTCTCCTATTCAAATTGAGACCGAGTTGTAACCGGCATGAAAAGAGATGTTGGTTGACTAATAGAATGAGGCAAAGTTTCTCAGATTTGAGATAAGGAAAGCTAATAAAGATCACTTGTCAAAGTAGAACAATAGAGAGAGATGGCTCATCAAAAGTGCTCAAGCACTTACAGCAATCAATTGACTAAAGCCGAGCAGCGAGCAAGAAGCTCAATAAGCAAGTAGCTAGAGAGGTAACCGTGATGCGACAAGTGATCAAGAGTAGCATTCGTTAAACTCAAACCCAATAGTTTTAGCTCATTTGTTTTAGTCTAGAACAAATCTAAGCATGTAGATAACAGACCAGTTTCAGGTAAGAACAGAAAAAGACACTCTACGCCAGGTTAAAGTGCAAGTTTAGCAACTCTGAATTGCAGCAATGACAGGACAGCAAAAAGATTCCGAGCGATACTTTCCAGGCAGACAGGGTGATACTTCTCAGTTTGGGCGATACTTCACCCCAAGCCAGGCGATAGACTATAGTATGGTTGGGCGATAGACTCCAGGCTAGCGGGGCGATAGTCCAGCAGGAGTGAACTATCGCGCGATATATCTCAGCAAAGCGTGCGATAAAATAGCAGGGCGCGAAGTATCGCGCGATATTTCGCAATAAGGTGTGCGATACTGTTGCAGAATTGGGCGATTCTTTGACCAGTGAACATAAAAATCTCAATTTTAAAGCATTTTGATCAATTTCAAAGATTGGATAGTGCAATTTCTCAGTTTGACAAGTAGTAGCAGTAGATAAAAGACAGGTTTGCAAACAGTGTAGGATCAAACATGTCATAGAACACTTGAAACAAGGGCAAAAGCAACCTTGCCAAGACAAGCACTTGTGATATCAAAATAGAAAACCTTATGAATGCTACCGTTTGTTTGAATGTTAAGAACGTTTACATTGGTATAGCACAATCGAAGACAATTCAAGCAATTACTACCTAGAAGGACAAGGCTCATTACTTAACAACTTGGCCCACAAATTGATGTTCCCTTGCCTCACACCAAGTGGTTGCCCACAAGAGATATTGGCGTTGTCATGGAAGTGTCAAAAACACAACCAAAGGAACACATATGGTGAGTGTCTTGGGGTGATCCGGGTAAGTCCACTTGGATCAATCCTTGCACCAAGAAGCTAAGCGGCTAAAAGAAGGTGGCCTCTATCTAATGGTTCATAGTAAGGATTTCCGTTCATAGCACCCCTCTTGCTCCTCATAAAGGACTAGGACCTCGCGGCCTCAAGAGTACCTTAAGCATTCTTGCTTAATGCTTTCCTCATGGTCACAATCCCACAAGTTACTCACATCAAGCGAAGATAAGTACTATGTCTACCAAGGTTTTGTGTCCTTGATAGCCTTGAGATTATAGTGAGTTGGAATCACTTGCCACCAAGGAAAATGATGACAAGGTTGTCCCCACTTGGGTCGTTCCTCTTGATTTCTCAAGAGCAGGCCCGCTAAAGGATCCTAAGCTAAACAAAGAATGGATGATTTTTGAGGTTCAAGGTTTTTGATTCACCACAAGGGTGAAGAGCATACTCCCCTATCTCAAAAACTTCTCCCAAACACACCAAGCAAGATCCAATTACCCCTTTGCTTCCAAAACCTCAAGATGGGTCAAGATTTTCTGATTCACCTAAAGGTGAAGAGCATACTTCTCCTACCACCCCAAGATTCCTTTCACAAAGTATTAAGTGCCTATGAAATGAAACAACTAGTATATGCCGCACTTAATAAAAAAAAGCAATTAAACAAGCACTTGATTTAGTTTTTATGCTTAGGGCAGCCCTACAAAAACCATTAGTAGCCCTCTTTGACATGCGTTCTTTTGGCAAAATATCTCAAGCAAGTGCACCTACAACCACAACTTGTTAGACCCACAATGGTTAGCACATGAAAAATCTGATAATCTGCAAAAATACTTGATCAAATGATAAAATTTGAAAATGAAACCATCATGGTTGGATTGGGCTCGGAAAGACCTTTCCAACAATATATCACACTTAAACTTTTGATACCATTTGCAAAATTTCAAAAAAAATGGGCACCCGTTTTCTAGAATGGCACGGATTTGAAAACGCTGGAAATTTCAAAAAATTTCAAAAAGATAGCTAACAACCTGAAACTTGCAAGATAGATAAAATAGCCTAAAAATAGCTCACTGCCAGGTTCAGAGACAGTATCGTGCGATGCTTCGCCCGACACCAGGTGATACTTTTCAGTCCGCGCGATATTTCACCCAACACCAGGCGATACTTCGCCCGAGACCAGGTGATATACCTCAATACTACCGTGCGATTCTTCTCAGGCGCGAAGTATCGCACGCGTATAGTAAGGTATATCGCGCGATATACCTGAGAAGTATCGCGCGATATTCTGAGAGAAAAAACCAGAGAACAAAAATTACGCTAAAAACTTGCCGAAAAATTGATGAAAATTGACGAAAATGCAAAATTTAAAGGACAAAGTCTATCTACTCTGCCCCACGGTGGGCGCCAAAAATGTATGGTGAAAATGTGACCACACTTCTATGAATCATTACATGCAAGGGAACTCAAGAATGAGGCCTCACAAATCGATCCATAGCTCCCTAGGCATGGAGTGCAAGGGTTTTTAAGAATGCTCTCAGCTAGAGCTATTTAGCCTATAACCTTGCTAGTAAACCATGCAATGGGAGATTCAATGAAGACAAGGGAAAGAATGCCAATATCCTCAAGAATCAAGAATGAAAATGCAATGCAAGCTAGATTAAGAATGGAAATGCAAGCTAAACTATGGAAATGAAAGATGCAAGTATTACAAAGCCTCCTAGTTAAACTAGATGAATTAATCTAAAGCATAAAGGAAATCTAAGCTAAGAATGCCATGAAAATGAAGCTACTATGCAAGAAATGAAATCTAACTATGAAGCAAGAAAGCCATGATGATGCAAGAATGAAGACAAGAAGATAGAGTGTTGATGAAGATCCAAGATGAATGCCAACAATGCTCCAAATCTTCAAACCCTAGATGCAAGAATGTCTCTAAAAGCTCCAAGATGACCTAGAAAACCTGTAGCATAACAATAGCATAAAAATTTGGGGATCTAGAATGAAGAAGAGAGCTCTTCTTTTATAGGAAATGAGGAGAAATGGACCATGGAGATTAAGAGGCAAAAGATTTAATCAACGGTGGAGAAAAAAAGAAGCTTGATCCTTGTGCACAAATATCCTCCAATAGGAAAATAAGAGTTGACTTTTGTGTCCATATGAGACAAAAAGTACTTTTCTCTTTTTATAAAATAAGAATAATGCTTTATTTGTGCAACTTAGGATAAGAGGAAAAGTGGGGGCTTTTTATTTATTAAAAGGGGAGGAAATATTCCTTTTAATAAATAAAGACTTAGGATAAGATGGTTAGCCCATAGAAAATAATCGAATAAATGATAGAGCTAGGATTTGATCAAGAATAAGCAATTAATGATTTAGCAAAAGGGGCTAATAGTCTAGATGACCATTTTTAGGTGTATACAGCTCACACTTAATATACTACTAGAAATAAACAAAACATTAATATGTCAAGATCTCTTCTATCTTCTCAACCTATTCTTTCATCTAATCCTAAATCACCTTCTCAATCCCTAGTAGAGTGTGATCTTATCAGTAAACTTCATGTTACTCCCACTAAGATCACATTTTGGGATCCTCTTCAAACTTCTCCCCTTTATCATGGTATGCTTCAAGAGGCTCTACAAAATATCCTTGTGTCATCTTCCACTAGACCGAGTGATGTGAATTCTTTATTAGATTGTATACTCTTTGATAGTTCAAAGATTACATTCTATCAACATGAACTTCCATCCATTGAAGTAAAAACTCAAGATGATCCATTAATGATTGTTCCTTTCATAAATACCATTGTTATTAAATGTACTCTCATTGATACTACTTCAAAAATCAATTTTTATAGTATTAATCTTTATCCTAAATGCAAGAATGATCCAAGTTCTCTTGTAACTTCTTCACTATCTATTCATGGGTTTGATAATGTTGGTTAAAAAGATCTAGGCACAATAATGCTATATTTATGACTTAGACCCGTTACCTTATCCATTCTAGTATATGTAATATGAGGCACTTTACAATATAACCTTCTTCTAGATAGAATGTGGATTCATGCTATGGGTGTAGTCCCTTATACCTTGCATAAATCTATCAAATTTATTCATAATAATCAAGTGAATACAATAAAGACCGATCCTGCATCCCTCCACTATTATTAGGAGGCTAAAGCTAATCAATATTTAAGTTGTACTACTTTTAAAAATTTAATTCCTTCAAACATTGTTACAACTACATTAGTTCATAATCTTAATGATAGTGCTAACTTGGCTTCTTCTCAATCAAATGCATATCTTGGTGATGATTGGGATCCTTTGGGTTTTAAAGGATCTCTTATTAGAGAATATAAAATCAAACCTTTCCACCTTGACCTTCCAAAAAAATTATTCACACCTGCTATTGAAGATGACTATTATTATGTATTTCAGGATAATCATGTGAACACTATAAACTATGCCATTAGTGTTGATCCTCCCCATTTTGAGTAATTGAAATCACATTATGGTCTAGGATTCAATATTATTTCTAGGCATGGGTATAAAGGAAATGGTCTCAGATGCATGAAAGAAGTAGTTAAGGTCCCTTTGGAATGAAAACCCAATTCTTTTATGGTTGGTTTAGGCTACAATGCTTCTCCTTTGTCTTCATCTACTCCTTCATCTTTTGGTGTATCTATCTCTTTTTCTTATGAGCCATTAAGCCCCCCTTTACATGAAGAGAAAGGGTTCCTTCCTACTCATTCTTTATCTAAACAAGATCATATTTTGTTTTGGCTTCTCAAAGACCAATTAATTACTCTTCCTCCTATACATAAGAAGTTCCATACGAATGATAAAGTAAGAGATTATTTTTGTGCATATCATTAACTACTTGACCATTCCACTAGTGAATATAAGGCCTTAAGGGGTAAAATAAAAATACTACATTAATTAGGTATCATTAATCATTCATCTATTATTACAACAACTTCTTAAGATTTTTCTTGGGAAACACTCCACAAATGCATTCTCATAAGTGAGACATTGTGTAAAATTAGCATTTTGGGACCTCACTTATGTCCCATGTGCAAAAAGTACAAAGAGATTGTTGAAAATCTATTATTGCAATGAGAGGTTTCTCATGAGTGTTCTCTTTCTTTATATTGTTAATTAAAATTGATGGAAGTATTCAAATTTTGGCCTAGGATTCATAAGGGTTTCTTTGGGTAAGCATTTGGAGTGAGATGCCAAAAATGATCATTTGTAAATTTTGTAAAGAAAAAAACACACGAATCTTCAAATGTAAGGATGCCCCAACCATCACAATCTTGGAAACAAATTAATATTGGTATTTCTAAACATCAAAATCTAGAAGTAAAATTAAAAAAGCACAAGATCTTCTCTATATTTGGACCATACAATCCAACTCAAGTGGAATCACTTAAAAATATTGGATAATTGTACAACAACCAAGCCCCATAAAATGGTAGGAAGGACAAAAGGTCACTACCTCCAAGAAGAAGAATACAACTAAACTTTTATGGTGCCTCCAAAGGTAAGCCTTGAAAGGAATCTAAGGATGTGGAAACAAATCCCTTCATCAATATATCACAAGAAAGGGTTCCAAAAAAAATCAATGATAAAAGATGCACATACCATTTAATTCAAACGTGAAAACCATAACATAGATTTTATGTGGGAAAATTCTTAGGGAAAAAACCCACACTCCAAATGCCCAACTCAAATAAAATTATTCAACAATAATATATCAATTAAAATATAATTTTAAAAGTAATTCTCTTTAGGACTCTTCACATTATATTCATAATTTGGAATAATTTTAACCTACCATACAAAATGAACTAACACACCAACTATATATAGAGAAGCAATATATGCACCTAAAAATGCCATGTGTCACTTCCACATCCATTGCAAACATGCAACTATTGAAGGAAGTCATGCAAGGTGTCTACATCCAACCCATTAATCCATAACTCAAAAGACTCAACATGCATGAGCTCAAACCCAAACTTGCTATAAAGAAACCAACCTATACTTATCCTAAGTGTCTATATCCGAGGGAAAAAAATTATCCATATTAGGTGTGTCTAAAAGAGATATAAATAAATGTTGGTAATTCCTTTTCAATTCTAATATAGAAATTACCAGTTGAGACTTTCAAGTCAACATAAGAAGTTGCCAAAAAATCTAACACCAAAATGGAAACATATGACTTCACCTCCCTAAAAAATATGACCTCCAAGAGTGAGTGCCAACTTCCTTAAAAATAGGGATCTTGTAATATCTCATCACTGACCATGTAGGATGAAACCTCAACAAGAGAACCTATAAAGTGAATTGGAAATCAAGAAGTTAAAATATTATGATAACTAAATATGCATCAAATAATCAAATTAATTACTGCTAGGACTCAAATTGAGACACCTTAACATCCCAACAACCTGGGCCATTGGTGTTGATTTCATTGTAAGAAATAAGAAAGTATGTATAGTGTGGGTCAAACATCATCAAAATCCCCTCTTAAATGAATAATGATGTCGAGTTTAGTGCTCTACTCAAAGGCATGACACTATGAAAACATAAATTTTTGAATCAGGTCAATATAGAAGTTTCTTTGGCCATCATGATTAACATGATCATCGTGTGAACGGAACCAAGTTGGAATATAACATTGTGGATAGAGAAGATATACCAATATTTGGGAGGAATTGAAGACTACTCCTTGACACAATTTTACAAAGAAACAAATAGCTTAGGTGAGTACCTCTCAAAGCATATCAACATGCAAAGACCATCATTATGTGATCATTAGATGACTAGAGTGATTTGGAAAAGCACTAAATTCCAATATTTTAGTTGAGGGGGACACAATAACCTAAGCACATATACACATGACCCATGAGGACCATGCTAGAAAATATGAAAATATGTTTTCCCAAAATTGAATTGTAGACTCGTACAAGCCTGGAGTATTGTTAATTTTACAAGCATTTTGAGGACCAATATGATACAATGAGGATGTAATTTCATGATCATTGTAGTTTTGATATTTTACCTACAAATATGAATACAAGAAAAATGAATTCTCTAAACTATCAAGGACCTATGACATCTCCCATCAACATAGAATCAAAATAAAGATCTAAGATACATAGAAGAAGATAGTGATCCATTATTAGGATAACATTTTTTTTTTTTTTTTGATCAGCAAAAGGCCGAAGCCCTGAAAGTTTTTTATTAATATAAATAAATTTTACAGTGTGACCCCACTCGCTGCAGGCGCTGGTAGGAAAGAGCGGGGTTGAGAAAACCTCCAGCCTTGCCCGGGACCAGTGGTCCTGTACTTATACATAATTACGTGGGCCTACCCATGACTCGATAGTAGCCAAGATTTGTTGGATACATAAATACCGTGGGCCAATTTAAGACTTGCCAATTTAAGACTTGCCTCACTTTCACAGAATTTCTAAATGTAATAAACCAAAGACCATGCAAAAAGAGATGTTCTTAGTCCTATTCTTACATTGGCTTATCCTTTAAAAACTCTTTAGATATACTGATCCATTGTTACCACTCCGTTAGCCCCTGGATTAGCTAATTTGTCCACCTCTGAGTTGCCTTCTCTGAAAGTATGTCTAATTTCATACTTTGTAATACTTTCCATTAATAAATTAATCTCTTCTATTTTAGCGTTCAACATCCAGTTGGGATTTTTTTTAGTGTGAATGGAATTGACAATAATTTGAGAATCTCCTTCAATAATTACTTTTGTAATGTTGAGTTTCCCTTCTAGTGCCGCTGTACACTCAGCCATATTGTTTGTCGTAGGAATGATGGGTTTAGAAAATCTAGCAACAACTTTTGACTTCCAGTTGCGAATGATCCCTCCAATACCTACTTCCCCTGGATTACCTCACGACGCTCCATCAAAATTGAGTTTGTACCATCCTACTTTCGGCGGTACCCATTTACAAGAGGCTCTATCAGTTTTAGTTTTGGGACCCCCCTTACCATAAAGGGGAGGGATTGCTAATTTTGGCCATTTACTCCTAATCTTGTTATCCCAGCTCTTGAATGAATCTTCGTAGCTCAGTTTGTCCTTGAGTTTGCTGTTAATAATTTCCACGATCGATGCTTCTATCTTGTTTGTAACCGAATTCCAAGTTAATTTTTGATCCGTAAAAATCCTTCTGTTTCTTTCTTTCCATATTTCCCATGCTACTATTGAAGGTGCTATTATCCATATATCTTTAAATAAGTTATCTTTATAAGGAGAAGGCCAAGCTTTAAGGTTGCTGATTAGATCACAGTGCTGAGCAGATTTCCATCCTAAACTTTGATGTAACCAATTCCAACATTTTTGTGAGAAAGGACAATTAAGAAGGAGATGGTTGACATCCTCGGACTGGTTTTCACATAAAGGGCATCTCGATGGCCCTTCAAATCCCAATCTATTGAGCCTGTCTGCTGTAAGAATTCTATTTTGCAGAGCCGCCCAGAGAAACATGCCCGCTTTAAGGAGGCAGGCTTTATTCCAGCACAGATTCAAAGGAATGTCTATATTATCCATATTTTGATCCCTAATAATTGAATTGTAACCCTCCTTGATAGAGTAGTTACCGTTATTTGATCCTGCCCATATTAAGGTATCCGGTCTATTTTTAAGTGTTATCTCTCTATCTTTCAATAATGCCAAAAGGATTTGCTTTTCATGCCATACATTGTTTATTTCTTTCAGATCACTCCAATTAGTAGCTTCCTTCTTACATAGGTAATCCTTAAGATGTAAACCTATGCCTCTCTTGCATTCTTCCATGAATTCCTTGGAGAAACCCAGTTTGTTGAGGGGAGTCAGGCCTGCTCACGAATCATCCCAGAATAAAGCTTGATCACCTGCACCTATATCCCAAGAGAGATATTTGCTAATAATCCCTCTGCAATCCTTAATAAAATTCCATATCCGCGATCCTTTCACATGTGAGTGTGACCTGAAGATATTGATGGGATCCAAGTCAGGGATGTACTTGTGTAATAATATGGAAGCCCATTTATTGCTTGATTCTTTGTACATTCTTTATATAAGTTTAGCCCCGAGTGCTTGATTTTGCCATAGTAGGTTTTTGATGCCTAGACCCCCTTTTGCTATTGGTTTGCATAGGGTGTCCCATTTAATTAGGGCAAGTTTTTTGTCTTCAGATGGACCTTGCCAATAAAATTCTCGAAATATTTTATCTAATTCCTTTTTAACATTAATCGGAAGGGGTAGGATAGACAGATGATACGTGGGAATGGCAGAAAGGATAGATTTGATCATTGTCGACCTACCCGCTTTAGTTAACCATTTACCTTTCCAAGAGCTTTTCTTATTTTGAACTTTGGTTATGACTTGTTGCCAAAGTTTGGATGATAGGAGACCTTTATCGAGGTCTATTCCTAAGTATTTGCACGGGAATTTGCCAATTTTGTACCCCATCATGCTACAAATTTCCTTTTCAATTTTCGGGCACGTATTAATAAAGAAAATTTTTGATTTGGTAGGATTAACACATTGCCCTGAAGCTTTCACGTAGAGGTTTAGAACTTCTTTGAAGGCTCTCGCTTCTTGTCTGTTAGCATATCCTGGTAGAATCATGTCATCTGCGAACTGTTGGTGAGTGATATTAGGTATGTTTTTCGAAGCCTTCAAACCCATAATTCTCCCTTCCTCTTGTTTCTTTGTAATTGTTCTACCTAATGCTTCCGCCATAATGACGTAGAGAAAAGGGGAAAGCGGATCCCCTTGACTGATGCCCCTGGAGATACTAAAAAATCCTTCCGGGGAGCCATTGATAAGAATTGAAATTTTGGGAGTCGAGATGCAGTTAAAGATAAGGTTAACCCATTGTTTAGAGAAGCCAAAGGCTTCCAAGCATTTACACAGGAATCTCCAGTCTACTTTATCATATGCTTTTTGAATATCAACTTTCATTAGCATACTAGGTTCCTTTGTTAATTGGGCAGTATGAACTATTTCTTGCGCTATAATAATTCTGTCCAAAATAGATCTGTTTGCTACAAATCCCGTCTGTTCTTCCGAAATAATAGTAGGAAGAAAAGTTTTTAGTCTATTTGCTAAGCATTTGGAAAGAATCTTATATATGGTGTTACATAGGGAGATAGGTCTAAAATCCCCTGGATCCGTACTTTCATTCTTTTTCAGAATTAAGGTAAAAAATGTGTTGTTAATTTCACTTAGTAAAGAACTTGAATTTCTAGTTGCTTCCACTACTTGCCAAACCTCTACTCTGACAAAATGCCAACATTTTTGGAAGAAGCCGGCTTGGAAACCATCTAGACCTAGGGCTTTATCCGGATGGAGTTGAAACACAACAGCTTTAACCTCCTTTAGAGATAGCTTATTGTTCAATATTTTGTTGTCCGACTCAGTAATCAACTTAGGAATGGCTTTAAGCATTTCATTTTGGGCATTAATGTCTATTGCCTCTATGTTATTGAGAAGGGTTTTATAAAAATTTATAAGAACATTTGAGATTTGAACCGGATCTTTAGTGATAAGTCCCTCGGTAGTCTTGATTTTGGCTATTCTGTTAATACTCCTTTTATAGTTAGTTGTATTATGAAAGAATTTAGTGTTATTGTCAACCTCCTTAAGCCATGACTCCCTGGATTTCTGTTTCCAGAAAATTTCTTCTTTGAGGAGGATATCATTGTATTTAGCCATCAGCTCTTTTTCCTTGTAGTAACTAAGATCGTTCATACCTTGTTCTATTACTATATTGTTTAAGTCAGTTATTTATTGTTCTAACTGAGTTTTCTCTTCGAATATATTTTTAAAATTGTTCTTGTTCCAATCTAACGTTTTATTTTTAATGACTTTTAACTTTGCTGTTAAGTAGAACATTTTTGACCCTTTAACCAAGATTTTTTTCCACCAATCCTCTAAGAGGTTTATGAATTCAGGGTTTTGGAACCACATAAATTCAAACTTAAACAAATTTCTCGATGGTTTGGAATTCTCTGTAATGGTAAGTCTGATAGGGAAGTGATCCAATCCTACTTTTGGGAGGATCTCTGCATTGACTATCTGATTAAAGTTATCGGGGTTTGTTCTAATGAAGAATCTATCTAGCTTTTCAGCTATGTAGCTGAAACCAGCTCTTCTGTTATTCCATGTATAAACTCCATTAATTGTATTGATGCTTATTAGATGATTATCTGCAGCCCACTTGCTAAAATCTTTATGGGCTTGCGATATGTATTGAGAACCCCCATACTTTTCTTCTAGATTTATAATAGCATTAAAATCCCCTCCAATGACAAAGGGGTGTTCTTGATTATCTGATAAAAAGTTTTGTATCTCCTGCCACACTCTTCTTTTTTCTTCATTTGGAATTGGCCCATATACTTTGATCAGGTTAAATTTTAAATTTGATTTTAGGCTCTTAATTGTTAGTACCATCCAGTTATCTTTAGTAAGAGAGGGTAAAGCCATCACTTTACGAGGGTCCCATAGGACTGCCATTCCACCTCAGTGGCCTGTTGCCTAGGCATATTCTGATTTCCAAATACCTAATCTTTTATTAAATTTACAACTATCCTCTTTGTTTAGCTTAGTTTCCTGTAATAAAATGATCTCAGAATCAAAATTTTTTAAGTATCTTTTGATTAATCTTTGTTTATTAGGGGCATTGAGACCCCTAACGTTCCAAGTAGTGACTTTCATTGCGCCTGGGGAAGGAACTTCCCCTTCCCCGTCTTCAGAATATCAACTATCTTTTTTTGGTTGCCTGCATTGCCATCTAGAGATCTCAGTTCTACAGCTGATTTCCTACCTCTTTTCTTTTTGAGTTTATTGATATTCGGTGTGCTTAGACTACCTCTGGTCAAGGCTATGCCCAATTCTCTATTTTCATTAGTTATTCTGAAGAGACCTTCAATTGCTTCTTTAACCAGTGTTGAATTACCAGAAGACTCTATTAACGAATTGGCCCGATTATCCAGGCTTATTTTCTCATTAATAGTATGAGCTAAGGGTTCAATTCTATCTATAATCTCCTCACCAAAAATTTCCATTACATCTTCAGCTTTCCTTGATAAATCTAGATTTAAAGATTCTATTTCTAGAGGGATTAAAATAGCTTGTTCCTTCCCCTCATCGATGATTGGATCATTTTTTATTATCTTTTCCTTATGCTTTGTAATTATATCATTCTCTCTTACATTATGCCTATCTATAATTTTTCCTTTGGTTTTTTTATCTGATTGGTTCGAATATTGATCCGGATTACCCAGAGGGTTATTTTCATATACTTCCTTTACTGGGGGTGAGGAAGGCAGGTTTAGACTATTGTCCTCATCCTTATTTTCTTCTATGATACATTCTTGAATTTATTTTTATTAGGATTTCCTTTTGAAGTTTTAATTCATCAAAATCACAAGTCACATCCAAAAACAGGTCCATTACTTCATCCGTTAATGATTCTCCTAAGTAATTAATTATTTGATTTACCTCCTGTTCAGTTTTATTAACCTGATCCATGAGTTCTACTATATTAGCACATTCAGGTTTTATAGACTGTTTTGTTTGTAAATCAGTCCTATTACTTTCGTGTTGTATACATATTTTATTATTATCTTCTAGCTCTGTGCATTCTGGTTCAATTCCCTTAGTATTGGATTCATACCTAATAATGCTTGATGTCTTATTAGTTATTGGGGATGAAGCATCATCTGTTTGAGGATTATCTAGGTTTTCATTAGGTATTGCTGGAAATACAACTTTCTGTGACGGGCTGAATGCATTGCTGGGTGGCAGAGAGGGGGCAGGGGTACTTTCAAGTACTTGGACTATGCTTTCAGAATTACCTTTATCTTTATAGATATCAGTACAAATTTTTTCCTTATCCAAACCTGTTTTAGAGATAAAAAAGGTAGAATTCTCCTTATTATTCTGAGAATGAGTGGATACCGAGTTGTTTATACATGTGTCAAATAGTGCTAATGGGAAGGGCCTATCTAATCCATGATTCCTTATAGGAATAATAGAAAATCCACCTTTATCCTTGCAAAACTCAACCTCCATTTCTTTAGTAAGTTGGGTTAAGAGGTTTATGTTTTTGAGTGATTTCTGGGAATTAGCTTTAACTTCGATAAAATTTTCTAAGATTGTGGGGCTGATTATAACAGAGTTAGAGCCAACATTTAATTGTATGGGTGAGATGTATTTTTGATGGAAGTCCATTTCCACAATGATTATTTTGTCAACTTGATTAAGTGCTGACTCAACAATCCTGATGAACTTCCCGATTTTATTGCCTATTGTACTTATGTTTTCCTTACTAGATAATTCCAAAGGTAGATTTTTTAGAGAGACTTGCCTTTTCTACTCTAAAATTCTTTAGGTGCATTGGATTAAACAAAGGCTTCCAGTCAAACAGAGAAAAATGAATGTTTCTAAATTTAATATCCTTCTTTTCCATAATGCTATTCTTCAGTTCCTTTTTTTTGCAATCTATATACATGAAATAATCCAAAAGGTGTGATATACTTACCTCCTTCGGTAATTGTAGTGATAGTTCTGCCATCAAATCATTAACATGTACTCCCAAGCCATTCCAGATACAGATCACACCCGTTTCTGCTAGGTGCTTCTGTTGCTGCAAAATGGTATTATTATCCAAAAAGATAGTTTCAAAGTACCAAACATGATTGATCTTACCTATTTTCTATTCAGTACTTCTTCTATGTGGAGGCGAATAAGCTGCAGACTTTAAAGCTTTATGAAATAAATCATTGTTACAATCATTATTCATCCTATTATTGCTATCTAAAAATGATGATTTCCTTTCCATCTTTCTAAGGTGAGGAGGGTAGTATTTTGTATTGCTAATCATTAAGTCATTGGTGCAGCAATCTCTGCCTATTTGTTTAGATTTCCCCCCACAAAAGGGTGGGGTTTTGGAGAGATAGCGGTAGGGCTTTACAGCTTTGGAGTGATTCACCTCCATCTTGTGCTGTCAAGCCCTATAGCCCTTATCCCCCAAAACCCCATTCCTTTTGTGTGGGGGTGAGTATATATACCTATTATTTCCTTCCTTACTAAGCAATTCAAAAGAATTTTTCAAAGATAAACTGAAAGTGCTATGAACTGGTGAGGGCCTTAATACCTTATTCTTAGCTTTAACCATTTGCCATGTATGAGCTTGCTTAAATGTGCTCACGGGAGGCACTTGGGCAGATAAGGTCCTGCCTTCCCCCTTAGTAGATAGGGGATCATCGGTTCTGCATTGTAACAAATGCCCAGTATTATCTACCTTAGCGATCCCGTAGCCTAAGATTGGTTTAGCATACCTGGTCTTTGCAAAAATTCTTAGCTTCCTGTCCAAAGATTGGACTGAAAATACCTTTTTCCTTGATTCCCTGCTCCATGAAGGGATAATGTGATTTTCCCTTGGTTCTGTGCCCAAATTCAAAACCCTAGCCGAAATCTTATGCTCTTCTTTCCATGATCCTTCCTCCATCTTCCTAGATAGTGGAGGATTATTAGGAGATTTATTAGAGGATTTGGTCTGGGTAGGGTCATTGCATGAGGGCTTTGTATGAGTGAAAATGGCGAGCAGATATGCATCAACATTTTGCTCCGCTTTTTCTTTTTGTTTTGCTATAAATTCATCCAAGTGTTCATAGGATGGATGCGTTTGTTTTTCTTTTCGGCAGTCTTTTCTTTTGTGGCCATAGAGCCAACAATTATGACAGTAACTCAAAAATTCCTGTTTCTTTCCTTGATCCTTATCCTTTTTTATGGAGATTTCTGCCCTAGTTTTTTCATTATAATGCCTATCTCCGTTCTTTGACTGGCTCAGTTTGGAATGAAAAAGACCTAGGTTTATCTGCCTGTTGTGGAGAGCAATTTTCCTTTGCCAATGGTAAGTTCACATTATCGTTGTTCTGATCACATTACAACCGGTTATGAAGGCACTTTGTTCTTGCAAAGGAAACCGAATGTAGATGCCTTTGGCTTGATAGATCTTCTTTTTCAACCTTTCGGATTTGTACACCCTCTATGAAATTATGAATGGTATCTTGATGCAATTGCCTTGTTAAACAAAACCTGATGCCTTCAATCTTATCTAAATCTGAATCTCAACACCACAACTTGAATTTTCCACCCTTGCCAATTGAAATTTCAAAATGTAGACACCTTGCCAAACAACAAAATCTTCTAAAATCTGAACTTTTTACTTTCAAGTCAAAATTCTGGGCATGAAGAAAATTCTAGAAATGTTTATTGATCGTAGATCATGCCTCCTTCACCTTGTAAAATCTGAGAATGATGCTTCAAATCTGGACTAGATCTCCATCTTCTACACACTTCAAATCGACTATGAAATTCTGAATGTTGATGCCCCTCAAATCTGAACCTTCCCCTATAAATTCAAAAATCCAGCCCTTAAATACTTGCAAATTGAAATTTTCTTTGCAAAAATCAGAACCTTATGTTTTGATAAATTCTGGAAATGGATGCTTGGAAATGTTTATTACAACTTAGATCTTGCTTCTCATCCTTTTGCCAAAATCTAAAAATGAATCACCAAGAGATCAAAATCTCTCTCCTTGCCCTCGAAATCTGAGCTTGAAATCGGAACGTTGAATGCCTTGAGTTAGCTAGACTCTCTCTCCTTCTTGCACACCCCAAATCTGAAAAAAATCACAGCCCCTTCCAATTTTCGGATCTGGAATAAAATGTCTTTGATTGTCCTCCAAAAATCAGAATTTAGAGGTCTAGGGCATGCCTAATGAAGCCCTCAACTATCTAGAACAAGTCGCTGCCCTTTTCATGCCAAAAATCACTGCCAAATGGATGAAAGACGCTGCCAAATACCCCTGGATATTTCGCCAAAATAGCAAAGCAGAGGATGTTCGAGATGGATATGTATGTTTTTATTATTAGGATAACATTATTGATTCTAAATGAGGAATGTAAAACATCTTTGATCTAATTGTTTACTTTTCTTCATTTATTAGCCATAGTTTACCATCTAATGTGATTGTAAAACAATAAAATATTTAAACATCCATTTTAATTTATTTCCAAAATAAGGTTTCTCACAAAAAAGATGAGAGAATAGAGAAAGAGAATGTGTAGCCTTTTTATGATCGATGTAGCCTTGTTTCTCTATTTTGGAATGCATATGATTAGGGATAGGATCTTAGAAGTTGCACATCAAAATCCATTTCACTATTCTTGTCCTTAGTGTCAAGAGAATGAATGAATGAATGTGTGGTACTATATAATCTAGTGTGATAGCATCCATATATGCACGATAGTGTCGTTATACTATGAAGGGATATATATGGCCATGATGGTGCCATTTGAAACTCTACAACTTGTTTTTGATTAATGCAAAAGAAGGTTTTGAAGGGACCCCAAAACCCTTTACAAAATATAAAAAAATATAGGCATTAAGCACCAGAAAACAAAACAACTACTATGACAAGGCAACACAACCCCTAGACATAAATAGCAATAAAGTTCAAAAAATAAAAAACTGTTGACCAACCATCATAAATGACCAATAAACAACTACAAACCAACACACAGAAAGGACCAACAAAAACAAACCACTAGAGATTATACTAGCTACTTAATAAACTCAACATTGTCTTCTTCTAGACCAAAGAGCTTCTAGATAGACCCCTTAAGATTCACTAGTTCCTTTGGCACTGTGACAACTTTTTTCTTCAGACTTTCCCTAGTGCACTTTCCTGGGCCAACAACTTGACCAATAGAATCTTCAGTCTCCTGCTCCATATTTATGATAACCTTTTCCCAATGGAGACCCTCATGCATAGCGTATAACACTTTAAGGTTTTCAATTGAAGCCTTCGCACCTTCATGATAATGATGAAGGATCCTCTTAAGATTTGCCCCATTTCTATCCACCTTAGTATTCAAAATATGTACTTTTTCATCCAACACAACCCTAGCTTTTTTATTTAACTCAACATTATCCAACCCCTAGATCACATTTTCCTTACCCCCAGTACTTTCACCCACCTCCATCTTCTCATCTTTTTTATCTTTCATATTCTGAAGAAGGTTTTCCAATTTGGCAGCAAGAGCCTGATGTTTAAGGTGGAGCTCCTTTATTTCATGGAATGTCCATTTATCTATCCTAAATGAATAAATGGACCTGGCTTTCACTGTTTGGAGGACACCTTTAATAATATCCCTTTTATCATTAAAGTCCTCCAAATTTAGTTGAATGGAGGCTTCATTCAACACCTCCTCATCTTGGGCAGGATAATTCTCCTCAAGGCCCTCTTCATCATTCACAGACATAGAGGGGGAAATAGATACATCATGGTTGACAGATTCTTCGTAATCAACCAAGATAGGCACATTACCTTGATCCTCTTTTCTTTTTCTTTTTGTATCTTCTTGTCTCTTGTCACCTCATCGCTCCTCTAAATTGACCTCCTCTCACTCAATGCAAACCCTTTCCTCACTCTTCTTAGCATAAGAAGCAACCTCCTTGTTAGGGATAGGGCTCTCATCCTCATCAACAGAGTCCTCGATCTCCACACCTTTTCAACATTTTTCTCAACCAAACAAGAAATTTTAACCTTACTATCTTCATCTTCCATGTATCCACCTTAAGCCTCCATAGTCTCATATTTCAACTTGTTATCCACAGGGGCAAAATCATCCACATTGACATCTTCTTCATCATCATCCATCTTCATGCCTTTTCCTCGTCAAATTTGAGCACCAGAGTACTAGGCTCAAATTTAGGTTTCTTCATAGACGACAACATACTCCTTCTAGAGCTCCCTTCATTAGAGTCACTCATTTTTCACTTACCTTTCTCCCCTTTGGGGTCAATGGGTTTCTGCATAGCCTCCAAAATTTTATCTCTACAATACTCATAAATCAAATAAATGAGCCCATCATGCAAAATAGGTTTACTAGAATTCTTTCGGTTCTCTTTAATGTCGTTGTTCAGAGAACTAAGGAGAAAGAAAGGGAAAGAAACCCTAATTTCGTGTCTAAAGTGATTTAGCAACACAAAATGAAAATTGTGAACCCTCGTAAATCAGCCATCAATAATGAAGTATTCCATGATAACCTTTAAAATTTTAGCCCAAATGGGTTTAATTTGACTTATCTCACATAAATCCAACTTACCTCTCACCAATATAGGCCAATTATCTCAACTATGACATCAATAAAGAGCAAAAGCTTCTTACCACAAAGAGTAACAATGCCATTATTCCACCCTTCTGCAAAGTTTTTTGTAATGTCTTTTTCATAGTCGTGCAACTTCTCCAAGTAGGGCGTGACCCCTCCTTTCCTTAGCTTACGACAGACATTCTTCTCCTTTTTCCATTCACAAGTGATGGGCTTTTTCTCTTTTCAACTCACCTCCCATCTTGATAGTAACAGTTTGAAACTCCGAATGTAATTGTTGTAATTAGCTAAAGGGGCAACAATGAAACTTAACACCCACAAACGTGTGTTAAATTAACCTTCTTAATTACTCTCTGTCTCATCGAATGAATTTTTGACCTAGTACCGTGATCAAGGATGCTAAATGTCTTTTCCATCATTCTCGGAATCGCCCCAACTTTATTGTTAATTTTATCATATCTAATGAGATTAATTATTTCCCCATTCATTTCCTTTTCACCTCTCCACTTGATGATGTTATCCCTTTTAACACCATAATTAGCAATGTAGTCAGTCGCCTTATTAGTTTCACGATAGTCATGAGATAAATACAAATTATCAAAACTTTGTAGAGTTCAAAACTTTGAACTCTACAACTTGTTACCTCTACCAATTTGGTGCTATATAGTGTTTTTTGCTTTCTTCTTATTTATATAACAAAGTATTTTCTATAATAAATTACTAAATATTTTTTTTACGATTTCAATGTGGAAAATGAAGGTGGGCATTGGAGTGAAAAGGGAGATGTTGGAATTTGAAAAATCCGTATTTGACCATTATATATACTATCATACACAGTGTTATCTATAATGATCGAATGACAAGAATTTAAGAGAAATTAAGACATTAGACAAAAAAAAAGAATGAAATTAATACATAATAAAAATATTTTGAATAAAAAAGTCAAAATCAATTATTAAAATGATTATTGAACAATAAATAAAATGAAAAAATGCTAAACCAAACACTTTTCCCTCTTCTCTCTCATAATTTATTTATACCAATATTGCTTTAGATTTTGCTCCTAAATGGGATTGCACACCTTTCACATTAGTTACTTAAATTAACTCGGATATCAATTTTTAGAAAATAGAGAGGAAAATGCATTGATGCAAAAAAAAATGAAATTGGGAGAAACTTTCATGTCAAACCAACAAACTAGCAAGGAGGTAGGGGAGAGGACATAGTAGTTGAGCACCCTAATTTCACACTTCTCAAAATCCTTTGTAGAAATTTCAAATCACTCCCAATTTTTTATAGCAACTTACTTGGCAAGTGCTCTTCTTATGACTAAGGTTTTAGGGCCACATCATCAAATATGATGTCACATTAGCATACTTTTTGCCAAGGTGTCCAAAACACCCAAAAAAAGGTGAGACCAATGGTTGTGCAAAAATGATACCCATACTTGTCCAGCGGATGTGGCATCACATGATTGGTTACTTTATTCAACTAAAGGTACATTTCATTCAATTACAAGTAGTCATCATAGCCAACAAACAACTTGAAAGTCACAACTATTAGTGTAATGTAATAAAAAAAAGGATATTAAACTAACAAGTGTGGGAATGAAATCAACAAATATGGGTATTAAATCAACAACTACTATCACAGTCATTAGAATGCATTCAGATATTAGATCCTTTTCTCTAATTTTTCTATTTTTGTTTTTGTTTTTTAAGATATACAATAGATTTATAAAATACACTTTATATAAATATTTTTCCATCATATTTCAAATTATACTACATGATCTCCAAAGTATACTACATGATCATAATCTCATTAAAAGTAAAGAACAAAATATTGAGATTAGCAGGGGACACTTCATTCAATTACAAGTAATCATCATAGCAAAAACAACTTGAAAGTCATAACTATTAGTGTAATGTAATAAAAAAAAAAGGATATTAAACCAACAAATGTGGGTATGAAATCAACAAATATGAATATTAAATCAACAACTGCTATGGCACTCATTAGAATACATTCAGATATTAGGTCCTTTCCCTAAAATGTATAATTTTTCTATTTTTGTTTATATTTTTAAAGGTATACAATAGATTTGTAGAATACACACCTATATAATTTTTTTTCGATGTATTATACTACATGATCATCATCTGATTGAAAGTAAAGAACAGAATGTTGAGATTAGCAGCGAGCACCTTAGTGTTTTTGAAAGGTACTGATATCAATTCATTTTTTAAGAGATGATTAATTTACCTCATTTAAAAGCTATAATGAAGAGTCGCGACCAGGGGGAGCCTTGGGGTAGTTATATTTATTCCCGGATATTCGATGGAAGAAAATCGAATCACATAAATGAAGACCTACTCGTATCACGGTGTTGAAATCTCAGATGAAAGTCATCTCAAATCGAAACCTGTACGTTTACCAGATTCAGAGAGTTTTAATAGCCATGCAATGTTCAAAGTTTTCCCCAGAGTGGGCTTGCCTCACAAAGTAGCTATACCATTGCCCCCCTGCTATCACAGATGCTTCTGAGAAACCCCAAAAGAAAACCTCCAGAAGAGATACTAAGACTAAAGTTGCCAAACCCAATGAGCTTAACAATACTGGGAAAGCCAATAGGAAGAAAAGGGCAAGAACCCAACAAATACAAGAGGAAACCATTCAAGGTGAGGGATTACAATGCTTGATCCTTCCTCACAATTAGTTCATCCTAAACACCCAGAGGATTTTCATAACACATTTCAATATGGTTATAATCAGCCACCACTAGAAAACCCCTTCACTTCAGCCTGGTTCCTTAATTTATCAACCCCAACAGGAATATCCCAAACACCATGTTTACTCCTTACCCTTCACAAAATGAGCAGCAATACTGCTCCAATGCTGTGCCCATGACTTACTCTTCACAGCCACAATGCAAGTATGGACTATGCATGCAACCAGTCTTGTATGCCTGTGCAGAGTCCTCCTTCAGAGCAAGAGTCCCAGAACTTTATAAATACCCCCTTGGACTTGGACAACTTAGATCAAATTGATTTGCAGGACACATACACTAACTTGCTTCAAGGAGATATTGATCTTGAGAATTTGTGTAACCCACCTTATATTGGAGATATATTAGAAGGTGTTACTGCCACTGCAGAGCCTGATTGTTTAATACAATTCCAGCCCAAACTCCCTTCATCGACTTTGGTTCCATTTGAGTATCAATATCAGCCTCAACCTCAATCTCAAGCTCAACAGTGGGAGCAACACCCCTTTCAACCTCAACAGTATGAGCTATACCCACCTCAACCTCAGTCTCCAACCTCAACATCCTGGGCAGTATCAATCTCCACCTGAACATGCTGGGCAATACCCATCTCAACTTCAATCTCAACTACTTGAACATCACTACCAATCATTACATTTGAAGCCACCCAATATAACACAAGTTTCTATGGTCAAGGTCCACCACAATCAGGCATTGTCCCAAGTCCCACTAAAACTCAAGTTCCACATTCTCCTCAAAATAAACCCGGTAAGGGTAGAGGTAGAGGGGGTGGACGAGGACGAGGACGAGGACGAGGACCAGGATCAGGACCAGAACTAGGACCAGGACGAGAACAAGGACGAGAACGAGGACGAGGAAGAAGGGGAAGAGGAAGAGATCAAGGTCGAAGTTGTCCTATAAATATAGCTATTGAAGAGTTCAAAACACCTGAAATGAAACAAATTGTACCACATTTATAACCAAAGAGAGACCTGAAGAGTTCAAAACACCTGAGAATGAAACAAATTGTACCACATTTATAACCAAGAGAGACCTGAAGAGTTCAAAACACCTGAGAATGAAACAAATTGTACCACATTTATAACCAAAGAGACCCCTAAACCTAGGAATTGGGAGACTGATAATCAACCTCCAATTAAGAAGACAAAGAAATTAAATAAAGACGTACCTTGTGACAGGATTATTGGCGGTGATAGCATGCAAGGTCCCACACAGAGTCCTAAGCCATTCAACAGCTAACAC